>JAKUDI010000847.1:0-38507 GCA_022702515.1 Ilyophis sp. 1 JC-2022 | reverse complement strand
CAAATTATGTAGCTACTAACGTTAGCTAAACCTAGCGATGAATTAACTTTCTAACATTAAGATAATGCACATAAGCGTACATTAGGCCAGCTATATGTATATTAACTGGCTAACTTTATAATTTGTTCATAAAACGTAATTTGCCATTAACGATCGGAGCCTATGCTGTAATGATCCGAGTTATAATTGTTTTCTCCATATAACGCTAAGGTTAAAGCAGCGTTCTCTATGTCATTCTGAAGCTAGAATTCGGTGTAAGGAATGGTCGCCATGTTTAAAGTGGAAATGTGTTGGTGTTTTATTGAACAACAAACTACTGCACTGTTGAGAGTATATATATTGAGTATACACTGTGGAATTTGTATGTGATTACAAGTATCCTTGAATTAGTATTACAGTTTGGATTTAAAACTATGTCGGGAATAAGTGAATATGAATGTAACTGAGTAACATTGTTCAACTTCCCGTGTTATAATAATAATAATAATACATTTAATTTGTAATGCACTTTACATTAAAATAAATCTCAAAGTGCTACAGGGTTAAAAACATAATACATAATAAAAACAGACAATAAAAAAAATAAAAAATAAAAATAAATAAATATTATGGATATTCCAATGTGGATCAGAATAACCCGATTAAATTAAATCAATTATTGATCCGGTAATACAGTGCTGTAAACATAAGGAAACCAAAGAAACATGGTATTTGTTGTACTTTTTTATTACTATTCATTCAATACAAACACAATGTGAAGTGAGCCTGTGTCTGCGAGTCTCTTTACTCATATATCCCCTTTTCAGGGCTTTTACACAAGTGGAAAGTCAATGTTAAAACATAGCTTAGGTACTATTCCAGTTTTCTGTCTGTTGCTTCCCCAAACACAGGCGAGTAATGAGCCAGGTGAAATGTGCATTAAAAAATGTTACCCACTGCAACTTTACAATATTAGCAATGACGACTTACCGCTTACAATATTAGCAATGATGAATTCTAGCTGATAACTATATTTCTACATTCTACGTTAGAAATATTTCGATAAATCGTGAGGAATAAGAGGTGTGAGAGGGATCTCGATCATTGGTGTGCACCTCACACATTTATTTAGATATATATCTTTTAATAGTCTTACACTGTAGGTAGGGATGTTAACAGTTAATCGACTATCGATTAATTGCTAATAAGAATTTAATCAATAAGATTTCAAATGAAACAATTAACTGAACAATCTGCGGTCTTGTTTCAACGGGAGTTTTTGTGTGAAACGTAATCATGGTTTAAGGTCTCCACGCGAGGGCGCCAAATTCAGCCTAGTGTAAGCTGTGAAGTTGAGCCTACACACGATAGACGAGCGGAGTAGTGGTGGAAATTACGAATCACTTTACTGATTCGAATAGTTCAGTTCAGTTCAGTACAAAGATTCTAGTCACTGACTATGTGATTTGTTCACTGGGGTCAGTTCCGCAAGCGCACGAATATTCCAACAGCATGCATGATCAGTTCACTATAGCTACTCGTAGATCAGTATATCATTCGTAGGTATTGTGCAAAATGATTCCAGTCAAAAGCACTGCAAGTAAAAAATATAAACCTTTTCTATAAACCTCGTATGAACTTTTTGTATTTTTTCCTTGTAGTTATATAGTTTTATGGATTAGGTTTATATGGCCGCTCCAGGTGAGCGTTTTAAATATGGATTAGAAACTACGGAAATATATGACAATTTGTGTGTTTTCAAGTTCTGACCATTTCGTGGTAAGTAACCTATTGTTTTCAAATGGTAAAGTTGTCAAAAGGGTGACAAGGGCCATAGTTTATCCTCTTTTTTTTTAAAAGCAGATGATTCTTTTCTCCAAAATTGAATGTCGATGTTCAGCCATCTATGGGGGGAGCCCTTATACAAAGGGTTGAGCTAGGTGCACTGATGTAGCATAGTGCTATTAATCACCCAGTTCGTCAGTAGGCTACTAGATTAAAATAGCGGTTCAGATTAAAATAGCAATCATTCACGCAGTGCGTGATCTAGACTCAAATTACCTGACAACAAATAAAGAAAATGGCTGTCTTTAGCTAAACGTCTTACTGAATTTCAAGTGTAAAGAAGAAACAAACGTATAGCCACATATTGGTTATATTTGTGTAGCCTATATAAAACATCGTTATAGCATATTAGGCCTTCTTAAAATAGCCTACATTTATTGTGCTATTTCGATACAAAAGAAAACACGAATGTGCTTCATTTAATCAATATCATTATTACAGATTTGAAATGGTTTAATAACGGGCAGACTTTCATTAACTCTTTGTTTGATAGTTACAGAATAGGCCTACATGGAAAATGTACAATATAGCCTACAGCAGCCTATGCGATTTTGATTAGAAATGCTTGAACCGTTTTGCTTTCGGTAACGTTACGTTGGGTGGACGTCAGATGCCAGTAGGTAGGCTACAGGTTCCGATCAAGATTGCAGGCTATATTTTTTAAATGCGAAACTGTACCAAAAAACAGTTGACCGGGCTATATTATTTTACTAATACCCCCGCCATTTGTTGCCAAGTAATTTATTAGGCTATTGAGTAGCCCGTAGCCTATGCAGAGAGTAACTGATTCGGTTGACAATTATGTACGCTACTGCGGTGCGGTAGCAGTTCATATAGGCTAGTCAGTTCAGTAGGACTCACTGAGGTTGATGGTTGAAAAGGACATGCTGCCAATAAGCACCGTTGACGGTGAGGGATTTCGAGAGCTAATAAACGGGCTGCGCACACGACTCGCTCCCCCCGACCACGTAGCTTAAATGTTCTTGAATAAAAATACGTAGGTCTATCTAGTATGCATATGAGAAGCCTATTCAAAACATAATAGCCTATGATTTAAGTTGACTGTTCTAGGCTAGGTCTACTAGTTTAACTGTCGCCTTTCCATTTCAAGCGAGATTATGTTCATGCTGCTAGCGGCTAGCGCAGCAACGGTTTCGCTTGCAACTGATGAGACGGAGCGCAATTTCTTTTCTGTTGAAGTAGCCTATACACGCCTTCATATTCTATTTTTGTTACGCTGCAATAATGCCTGTTTCTCAAATGTTACAATAAATCTTTGATTGAGGAATATAACATGCATTTTGTATTCTGTATATCATAAGCTATATTTAGTATATTATGTTATCAATTAATCGACTATTGTTTGTTAAGGTTAACAACTATCGATTAAGGAAATTCCTTAAAATTTGCATCCCTAACTGTAGGCTGTAATTAGCTTGAGCCGTGGTGGTAGCCCACGCTGCTCGTGTGCGCTGAGATTGCATATAAAACTTCCACTGAACTCCGTTGTAAAAAGGATACAAAACAAGCTCTCTTTATTCCAAAAACAGATCCAACAGCAGATAACCATCTTCTTTACAGGAGTTATAAACTAAATAAGTTTCTTTCAAAACCCGTGTGGCTCCAAGTTATAAATATTGATAATTGCCGGATAAAGCAAAAACTGAAGAATGAGACCAATTTATCTTAAAGTGGCAGTCCTCATTTACAAGACAAGGGGGGGGGGGTGTCCCACATAGTATTATTGTTACGTCCGCCGTTTCCCTCCAGTCCATCTTCCTATCGTTCTCCCTGTTTTCCCCATTCCTCTTGTTTCATGTCATGTTTTTCTTTTTACCTTGTCTGTCCTTCTGTGTCGTGCAGGCTGGGCGTGGTTTCCCCACTCGTTTCCTCATTCTCTTCCTAGTTGTCCCCCAGCCAATCACTCCCCTTCCCTGTCATTACCTCATTCACATTCCTCATGCCCGGCCCATTACTGATCTCTCATTCACCTGTTTCTCCCCTTATTTATTTTACTCTCTGTTTGTTTTGTGCCAGTTTGTTCCGTCTCTTTGAATGTTTGACGTGTTACTCTGCCTGTGTTTGTTTGTGCTGACTTGCCTCAGGGTCTTGCTTTTGGGTCCAGTCAGTCTGAGGATCGTAACAATTATGGTTATACAGGGCTGTACGTTAACTTTTTTTGAACATAGCACTGGTGGTACAGAGGTTGATGGTTTTGTAGCACAGGGCAAAAACTTGTAGCACGAGTATAAAACATCTATAAAATCTCTAAAAACAACCACAAGTAATGCAGTTCATCACTTAAACAGGTATGTGACTGGCAAAGGACATGAATGTTGCATACAGGGCACACAAAATCCAAACCTTAACAAGAAATGTTTTCAGACAAACATTTCTTTTTTATTTGCCCATAATGGTAAATTGCAGGGACATAACAACTGTATACAAGACATCAATATGTTACGCTTCAAATTAGCAGTGCAAATCTCAGTTTAAATTCATATCATCATATAATATTTTTTATTTTAAATTGAGAAAGTGTGTAAATCACTAATAAGAGAATAAAAACAACAAACACTGTGTGTGTGTGTGTGTGTGTGCGTGCGTGTGTACGTGCGCACGTGTCACAGATCTAGCACGTCTGCTGGCCACTTTTTTATTTTTATTTGATCCCCGTGTGTGCGTCTGTCTGTCTGTCTGTCTGTCTGTGTGTCACACATGTATATACCATAGCCCACCAGAGGGGCGCTATTACAATAAATTTCCCCATAGCCAAGTACATTTAGCTTTGTACATAAAAAACTATGCTTGATGTCTACGCATAGTGGCATTTCTACTCAGCAGACCGTCGACTTTCTAAATCCAGAGCTTAAGGTGTTTAGTAGCTCTTTGTGGAAAATGTAGAATGTATATGCATTTTCCCATTAAAGGTATACTATATAGTTTCAGAACACCAGATGGCGATATAGAGCACGTAGGAGTACACGGTCACTCTGATCAAGCTGTTCTAAATTAATAAATGTCGTAAATGAATGAACAGAGGCTAATCTGTAACGTTAGCTCCATCTATTCTCACACACACACACGTTATGTGATGGTTATATAAGACAAAGATTTCCTGGTTTTCCTCAAATTGTCCACTATCAATATGCTAATTAATTCAATGGAGGTGGCCATCAGGTATATTGTGATGCAAACGTTCAAGAGAAATGGTAATGACTAAGTTAGTTGAAAAAAAACGAAAAATACAAACATACTGGTTATGCTAGCCAGCTCGTGTTCCCAAATAAACATTAAGCTTGTTTGATTGCCATTATTTGAGTGTCAGCTAGCTAGCTAACGTTACACAGCTACTGGCTGATCAGAGTCAGAGGTTGATACAAACGTACAAATGTGCCTGTAAATCTTCTTTCTTGTTTCGCACTTTTCATTTGGCAGGAATTCCTCGCGGGCTCGTTTGGGGGTTTTGTTTTGCACTTCTCCTACTTTAATTTGATTTAATACTTGAAAATACCTCTTCTTTTAGATAGCGAGCTCGACTCGACTTGTTGAGGAAAAAGTGATTGTTCGCTAGGAATTGTGGGATTTGGTGTTGAATGTATGGACTTTACGCAGACGGGGACATGGTTTTTAATCGCACGATAGACTACAATTACCAAAGAGAATATCGAGGCGCATCAATTCACTTCACACAAACCCTCACTTAACACGCAAAATAAAAAAATAAAAATTTCTCACACACAGGCTATCGCACGGGTGCTACTGCAGTAAATTAATTAATCGCACAGACCGATTTTTTCGTAGCACGTGCGACATATGTCACACTGTACAGCCCTGTTATAAGAATAATGATCTGGGATGGAATTTAAAGATTTTTGCCACTAACCAGCCGCGATGATATAGCCTACTGCAAGATTAAAAAGTTATTGAAGTGTTTTATTTTTTTCTAAATATTGCTGCATGTGTAGCCGACAGTCTATATAGTGCACTTTTTAGATGAATTTTTATTAATTTTCACTTTTTATTTAATTGAAAGCCTTATTCAATTCAATTCAAGTGTTATGAATCACAAAGTGCTTAATTTATAGCCTACTTTACGTGATTCGACATCAAATAGACGAAAACAGTGGTTGAGCTATTCCTGATCCAGGCTTGGATTTTAAATTTTGTTGGTTGGGTAAAAATGGCTTTGGACGGGCAAAATTTATGACTTACAGCTATTTTACCAACCATGTATTCCATACTGTTCCAGCATAATTTACAGCTAAATCTAGTCCAACCCTCCAATTCCCATAGAGATCCATTCAAATGCAGAGCCATTGTAAGAGTACCTGAAAATAAGATATTAAGAGTCTTTTGATGTTGTTGGGTCACAGACATCGGGAAGTCATGCCATGCAAAGGACATGCGACCAAATATTAAAAATGATTACTGTATTCTATATATAATTGCAGGGGTGCCAATAATTGTGGCACACATGGTTTTGGCAAGTTACAAATACAAATATAAGGGCTGTAATTACATCCAAAATATGAACTTTTCAAAACGATGTTTAACAATGTAAGGTTTGCAGTTTGTGTCCCTGTATTGTACAACAAGGACAAATTCTGAGCAGATTGTATTCTTGTTCACAGTCATGGATTCTGCGTCTATGGATTCGGCAGCCCTTGGACGACCTGTGAACCTTGGCATGCTGTATGATTGTCTCAATGAAACGTTTATCTCAGGCAATGTACCTATTAAACAAACCTACCTCCCAGGTAATGTACCTGTTAAACACACCTGTGCTCCGGAAACGGATCTTTGTGTTTTAATCTAATGTTGCTGATTACATCTTAATTACGTATTAATGGTTACATATTAATTAATGTCTCGATGCAAACCGCAATGTCAGGTACATTGTATACTGAACATGCAAATAATTGGACTCGAAACGAAAGGTAGTTTTGCATACTTCCGGGTAGTAGAAAGGAGTGGTAGTGGGGGAGTGGAGAAAAGTGGTAGTGGGGGAGTGGAGGTGGGGAGTGAAGAATATTGGGATGCACCCCCGGTCTTCCTTTTTCTGACATGTGTTTTCATGTCATATTTGCCACTACCCAAAGCCGGTAAGGTATAGGAAACTAGGAGACTGCGTTTTTTGTGTCCACAAGCAAAACAGGAAAACCAAAAAAGTTAGGGTTTTGGTCTTAAATGTCATGGATCTGACCTTTCTTCCCTTATCTCCACGTCGTTTTTATTCGTCGTTATCGTTTACCGGTAATCTATCGGATTTTCCTGTGTTCTGTCACGGGTTTTGCTTTCACCTTGTCATTAGTGAGTTCACCTGGCAGTTAATTCCGCTCACTATTTATACCCCGCTTCCGGACTCTCTCGTTGCTTCCATGTTATTCCACTTAACATTCGAGCCGGTAAAAAGGTATAGGAGATTAGTTAGAAAGCTAGTTTAAAAAATGAAAGGGTTTAGAAAGTAGGGTTTTAGAAAGAAAGAAAGTTTCTTTTAGCTCTCATTTCTGAGCAGAGGCTTTCTCGTTTTTTTCGTTTTATACTCTGACTTACGAGTGCTCTTACCCAAGAAAAGTTAGGGTTTTTGAGTTCTCTGTTTCCTTTCGTTTTCGCTCCACAAACGGGAGTAAGATAAGCGTGTCTGCTTATTTTCATTGTTTCACCGTTTCTACCGACGAGCGCTCTAACTGCGCTGACTCCAGTTAAAGGGGTCTTATAGTTTTGGTCTCCTTTGTTCGTTCGCTCCACAAACGGAGTTAGATAAGCGTTATTGCTTATTCCTTTGTTTTTGCTCGTTTAGCGAGCTCCTCGTTTATAGTCTGATGCAGTGCACTGTGGTCTGATCCAAGCTGCGTGTCCGAATCTCCCCAAGCGTCATTTTAAATTTTGTGGTTGATAGGCTGTTTGTTTAGTCATGTTAGCTATGCCAATGAAAACTAGCTAGAAGCTAACTTACTTGCAGTAGGGCCCCGCACTACGTGCATTGACGGCGTATAAACCTCTGGCACTAATAAATTGTAAGAGTCTCTGATAGCTAAATGATAACCAATCACATTCACGAAACAAGAGTTTTTTGGGAGGAATTATTTAATGAATCTGGCAGCATTGCATACATGCCGAGCTTGTTTGTTCATCCAAGATGGGCTGGGGCAAAATTATCTGAAGTGAGAGATGTGCTTCAAAGGAAACATTCTACCTTTCGTTAAGGATATTACATTGGTAGTGACGAGTTTCTCAACTCAGTTTAAGGCTGTTTATTTGGGACGCGAAATAGTTTGAGAGCGGTTGCAAAACGGTAACGTTAGAGAAAACAAAGGAGTTACAGTTTTTTACGTCATGCATTGCTGTTCTCCTATTGGTTGTTCGTGAAACTTCCACAGTCTGTGGTCGTAGCAGCGGTCACACTGCATGAATCTGGTCCGAAATTTCTGACACTGTCAGTCTTCCATCGTAGGCTAAGATTTACGAAATAGGCCGTCCGAGAGTAAGTCACAGTGCGCGATCTAAGACGGGCGATTTCGGCTACGATGAAAAATTGTTCTACAATTTGCATATTTTGTCTGGGACTGAAAAATCGTGGCAGAAATCGCACAGTGTATACCAGCCTTAAGGGGCCAGATTGGGTTAGGGTTAGGGTTAGGGTGGCAGAAATCGCACAGTGTATACCAGCCTTAAGGGGCCAGATTGGGTTAGGGTTAGGGTTAGGGTGGCAGAAATCGCACAGTGTATACCAGCCTTAAGGGGCCAGATTGGGTTAGGGTTAGGGTTAGGGTGGCAGAAATCGCACAGTGTATACCAGCCTTAAGGGGCCAGATTGGGTTAGGGTTAGGGTTAGGGTGGCAGAAATCGCACAGTGTATACCAGCCTTAAGGGGCCAGATTGGATGATTTTGCAGCCAATTGGATTTCTTTTAATTTCATTGGGTGGGTAAAAATGGCTTTGGACGGGTAAAATCTTCTATAGAAAATGCATTACAGAAATCCTTATTGGCGGATTGTGCGGGATTTTGGCTCAGATATTGGAGGGGGAAAACCTGTCACAAGCAGTAGCTTACAGGCACAGGCAAAGTCGTCCGGTTGCTCTTAATAAATTAAAAAAGAAGCTTCGTAAATAGTTTATGTTAGTAATGATATCACACATATTTCAAACAATTATTATTTCTACCTAATGCACATAACTAGTGGTTTTAGTCTGTTTTTTAGCAAGCTCAGAGCTAACGTAATTTGCTGTAGAGAATGGCCAGAATCTTTAAGTAACGTTAACATGCGTTAGCTAGCTAATGCTGATAGTGTCGTCTGGAGCTCAATGTAAATGCTAACGTTAACTTGCGTTAGCTAGCTAATGCTGATAGTGTCGTGTGGAGCTCAATGTAAATGCTAACGTTAACTTGCGTTAGCTAGCTAATGCTGATAGTGTCGTGTGGAGCTCAATGTAAATGCTAACGTTAACTTGCGTTAGCTAGCTAATGCTGATAGTGTCGTGTGGAGCTCAATGTAAATGCTAACGTTAACTTGCGTTAGCTAGCTAATGCTGATAGTGTCGTGTGGAGCTCAATGTAAATGCTAACGTTAACTTGCGTTAGCTAGCTAATGCTGACAGTGTCGTCTGGAGCTCAATGTAAATGCTAATGCTTATAACTGTCACTACACAAATGTTTTGACTGTTATGTTGTTGAACCATTGTCAGTAAAAACATTTTTAACCAAACATTTAAAAAATAAATTATTTAATAATTCATGCAACAGAGGGTTACGTTGTAGCCTATACTTTTAAGTTGTAGGCTACTGTACCTGTCATGGTTTCTCTGCTCTTTTCTTGTTGGCCACTTCCCTGGGGAGGCGCTCATGTTGCTTTGTTGTTTGTTTTCTTTGTCCATTTCGTGTGTTTGAGTTTTCAATTTGTGTGAAAACAACCAATAGTGTTTCTTGTAACTTGGCCTCAAATTGAGATCAATACTATTACAAACATATTTTTTTAATGACTTATAGACAGTTCTTTGTATACGTGAATAATTTAATGAGTTGAAAACATTATTTTTTTTGGAGATAAACAATAAACTGAATTTGCTCATATTAATTGAGGTTGGAAATAATGACTGTATATATATATATTTATACCATCATGTGCTCCATCTGCCCTTTTTCATTGATTACTACGACTCCTGGTTTGTGAAATATGGCAAGTTACAAATAAAAATATTAGTGCTGTAATTACATCCAAAATATGAACTATTCAAAATGATGTTAAACAATATAAGGTTTGCAGTTTGTGTCCCTGTTTTGTACAACAAATTCTGAGCAGATTGTATTCTTGTTCACAGTCATGGGTTCTGCACCTATTCAAATTGCAGCCCTTGGACGACCCCTGTACCTTGGCATGCTGTATAATTGTCTCGATGACACGTTTATCCCAGGTAATGTACCTATTAAACACACCTACCTCCCAGGTAATGTACCTGTTAAACACACCTATATCCCAGGTAATGTACTTACTAAACACATTTCAGGTAATGTACCTGTTAAAACACACTTTTATCACAGGTAATATACCTATAAAACACACCTACATTCCAGGTAATGTACCCGTTCAACACACTTTTATCCCATGTAATATACAGGGTTCCTACGGGTGCTTGAATTCCTTGAAAATGCTTGAATTTTAATGTGATGTTTTCAAGGTTGGGAAAGTGCTTGAATTTTGAATAAAATGCTTGAAAGTCCTTGAAAATTGTAATTTCACTACTTTAATAATAAATCGCTATCTGACTGAATAGTTTGCTTTAGAAGAAAAATAAGTCAGAGACAGCCTAATTATTTTCGCCGTTCGCACAGCATATAGATGACGCCGTTCGCTTGCCACTCTGTGCGCGCAGTGATATGTCAGTTTTTTTTATGCCTGCAACATGTAATTCACCCCAGCCACGTAAGGTGCTGGAAAAGCTTGAAAATGCACCATGAAAGTGCTTGAAAAAGCCAAAAAGCTGTTCAGTTTCACTTGACATTCATTAGCCTACGTGTTGTATTTTTTCATGTTTGTATAATCTGCAGGTAGCGTTAGGTCAGGATGAATATTAGCTGACAAACGTTAATTTACTGGGCAGAACATCGATTTGAGCAGATTGTGAAGTCTCCCATAGCGTAGCCTTCAGCTAACAGCCGTTTTGTTTCACTTGGCATTCGTTTACGTATTTTATTGTCATGTTCGTGTAGCATAGCTACGTTAGATGTAACGTTATAGATGGCTAAAAAAGCGAGTTAGTTTGAGAATGGAGTGATGGTGTGACGTGATGCTTCGTATTTACAGAGTAACATAAGGTATTACGTATTTTAGTTATTCATTGTTTATTTATTTTATTCATTAAGTAGTTTGTGTACGGGCAGGTTAGACTTATGTGCTAACAATACTGGGCATAACATCGATTTAAACAGAATGAGATAGTCGAGTTCACAAGTGGGATAAAAGATAATTAGCTAGACTACCACTCAAACTTCTCTCTACGGCTGAAACTGATAGGGCTTCGGACTATTTCCTTCTTCATACTCCTGGTCGGTGGAAAGCCCAGAGCATTCCGGAGGAGAGATGTCCTCCGCCTCCAAGAAGCCATTGACTGATATCACCGAATTAGTCAGTGATTAATAAAGACTCAGTTTCACTCGCAATTTTTTCCCTTGTGGGCGTGTCTTCAGGTGGCGATAGCCTCTCTCCTCGCTCTCGCCCCTCCCCCTCTGCTGCTGCTTTCCACGCCCATTTAATTGCATTTTTCGAATTTGTGGTGTGGGGGCAGAGAGAGAATGTAACCGAGGGTTTCATAACCCTTTAATGACTGCAGCTAATGAAGAATGAAGTAATACTTTTTTTATATTTGGTCGCATATCATGCCATGGCTTCCTGATGTCTGTGACCCAACAATAGGCCTGTAGGCCTGGCCCGAATGCCAGTTTTTAGGCTTCGGACATTTGTTGGTGTTTCCGAACGAAGCTCCAAACGTTCGTTCGCACAAAAACACGTTTAAAAATTAGGAATACGGTAGGCCTATTAATGCTTTTTCATAACCGAAAGCTCATTACTGGATCATTATAGATCCAGAGCGGGGCGACATTGTATAGCCTAGCCGTGAATGAAGGGTTTCAAGTTTCATATGCCCGTTTTTTGAAAGGATCAAATAACTCAAAACATATTTCCTAAATTTTATTTTGTGTAGTCGTTATAAAATCAGCAGATCAGTAGCCTATTAACAGAAACATGTAACAGGTGCAATCTCAGCACGATACAATAATAAACAATGACTGTCGGACAAAGCGCTCTGGCAAGTAAAAATAGCTGACAAGAAAACATTGTGCATACAACTTTCGTTAACTAACTGCCTAGGCTAGCTACAGGATATTTTTTCACAGACAAATTAATTATAGACATAGGCTACTTAGGCTACAGATTTTAAATGAGCACTCTGATTGGTTGTGCCGCCGTGATATGCCAGTTGCTTGTCACATATTTGACATTGAGCCTTTTTCTTGTCATCTGTAATCTTGAAGTGTTTCCACACAGCCGATTTCTTCGCAGTTGCCATTGTGCTAATGGACACGTGGAAAAAAGCGTTTGTAGACTGAGTGACGCACGTTGCGTGCACGGTCTTTTTTATTTTATTTTTTTATAATATGCGGTTATCTAACCTATTCTCATATATTACAAACAAACACAATGTACAGTCAAGCCGGAAAGTCTGAATACCCCTTTCACCTTCTCCACGTTTTATTACATTACAGACATATTCTACAATAGATTGAGTTCATTTTCAACGAGCCCCAAACCATCACTCTGTTGCCAGATATGGAGTAGATGTGGATGGATCACTGCAAGGGTTATTTCTCCAGACTCATTTTCCTATAGAACTCTGGAGAAACAACCCTTAAAGGGATCCATCCACATCTACTCCATATCTGGCCGCAGAGTGATGGTTTGGGACTCGTTTGATACCTGAGACCCTTGATGACGTACAGCCATTTCGCCAGTCATGTGTTCCATACTGTACCAGTGTAATTTACAGCTGAATCTAGTCTCACCCCCCAATTCTCATAGAGATCAGTTCAAATGCAGAGAGGTTATAGTATCGCTTGTAACAGTACCTGAAAATAAGATATCGAGAGTCTTTTGATGTTGATTGGTCACAGACTTCAGGAAGTAACAGCATGCAAAGGATATGCGACCAAATATTAAATATGATACTTTAAAAATATGTTAAAGCAAAGGGTATGAATACTTACGTAAATGAAAGATTTCAGTTTTCGATTTTTAATACATTTGCAAAAATGTCTAAAAACATGTTTTCACTTTGTCATTGTGGGCTATTTTGTGTAGAATTTTGAGACAAAAAATGAACTCAATCTATTTCAGCTCAAAACACTATCAGAGATTTCCAGTACTCTGTTTTTTATATCTTTTTTATATATTATATAGTGCTATAGCTTTGTTGGTCTACTGTATTTCAAACAAAATGTACTCATCACTGGGCAGATTGGTTCAAACCTTCTCTCAAAGAGCCTAATTCTTACGCTTCAGAGTGGTAAGTGACCTCCAACTGCTGCATTATAGAAGTCCCACTAGAGTAGGTTTAGACGATAGATCTATAATGCACATTCATACATTAAGGGCGGCACAGTGATGCATACATTTTGTTTGAAATCCCTGATAGTGTTGAGAGCTGAAGTTTGGATTGATGGTGCTCATTTAAATTTTCTGTCTTTTGCGCCTTTTGACCAAGCCAAACTTCTCACTTTTAAATATTTAAAATGCTTTCATATTTTTTAACCATGAATAATGATGCTAATAATGACAATGATAAATGAGAAAAATTTCTTCTCTGTTAGGAATCTCACTGTGGGATCAAGCAGCTATCCAAAAAGATATGAACGTGGAACCAAAGCCCCAAACATATCTTGATTTTTCTGCATCCGACTCGTTCAGTGAGAAGACCAAGCTGATGGATGTGAGCGCCTCCCTGAAAGCCAGCTTCCTGGCAGGGCTGGTGGAGGTGGGGGGGTCGGCCAGATACCTGAGTGACAAAATGTCCTCCATGCAACAGTGCAGGGTCACGATGCAATACAAACAGACGACTGAGTTCAAGCACCTAACTATGACACTGCTGGGACATGTGACGTACCCCGATGTGATTGACCAGAAGATTGCCACCCACGTGGTCACAGCAGTACTGTACGGGGCCGAGGCCTTCATGGTTTTTGATCAGATGGCTTTGAATGAGAAAGACCAGCAAGATATTAAGGGGAACTTGGATGTGATGATCAAGAAGATCCCTCTTGTTGAGATCAGCGGTTCAGGGGAAGTGATCCTGACAGACGAGGAGAAGAAGAAGGTGGAGAAGTTCAGCTGCATGTTTCACGGTGATTACACACTGGATCAGAACCCCACCTCTTACGAAGAGGCCGTGCTTTTGTACAAAGAGCTCCCGAAACGACTGGGGGAGGGTGGGAATAAGGCCGTACCTGTGAGGGTCTGGCTCTATCCTCTGAAGAACCTGGACTCCAAAGCAGCCGAGCTGGTGAGAGAGATCGGTGTGGAGCTGGTGTCTCGTGCGGAAGCTGTGATGGGACAATTGCAAGAGGCTAACATGAGAGCCAACGACTCAATCAGGCGGTGTGATGCCATTAAGGTCCCCGATATTACAGACAAGCTGGTCAAATTCCAAGACAAACTGGCGAGTTACACAATAATCTTCCTGCAGAATATAAGAAAGGTTCTGCCAGGTATCCGGGCGGGAACAGAGGGGGAACAGAACCTGTTTGACATCCTGAAGTTCCACGATGACTCATCTTTCACTCACGACAAGATGAGAGAATGGCTTGATGAGAAAGAGACTGAAATAGGGGTGCTGGAAAGCTACATCAATTCTATGGCGAGTGTTCCAATTGTGCCACCTGGACCTGAGCTGAACATATATCTCTTTGATCCAAACAATTACTATGTCTTGATGTTTACCTTCACCTCACTGAAGTACGAGGAGCCGTACCTCTCAAACCTCCATGAGTGCCTGGCATCTGAAGAGTTCAATAAAATGGGGGAGATTTCTATAGCTCATGAGTTCAGCTTCAAAGCCGAGGCCCTGCCTTGGTTCAGGGACCCAGAGATCTCTAAGAGAATGAGAGAGGTACTAGACTTATTTCAGCAAAATTTCAATCCTACCTTAAAAGCCATCATTAGCTACATTTCAGACTCCTCATACCCTGGAGCTTCTATCTTTGAATATAGTAAGGGGGCACTGATTAATGAGAATTAGGCATTCCTGAATAAACTCAGTACATTAACGTAACAACACGCACAATATAAGCAACCAGTACAGTATGATTATCAGCAGGAAATTGGTGCAAAACCTAATAATTCCTCATAATTTAATTAGTCCATCATGTCAGTACATAAAAGGTAAAGTACCTTCCAGCAGAAAGCAGCATGTAATAATAAACACCATGATTAAAATGAGAATCAGCTGACCCAACTCTACCCACCAGATTAATAAGTGTTCATTAAAACATTTGACAGCTGCTGGAACAAAAGAGCTCCTTAGTCTCTCAGTGGAACAATTAGGCATCACCAGAAGAATTTGCCGCCTAGCTTGCCGCCGTATTTTAATCCAATCTTGAATGAGCAACCACAGCCGCATCCCAGCTGTGAACCACCCTGCCAATGTTGAAGGGCTGGGACATCCACGTGGCCTCCTACAGCTGCTTTCCTTAGGCATCGCAGACCACAGCTCAGCTCACACATCACAGACCACAGCTCAGCTCACACATCGCACACCACAGCTAAGCTCACACATCGCAGACCACAGCTAAGCTCACACATCGCCCACCACAGCTAAGCTCACACATCGCAGACCACAGCTAAGCTCACACATCGCACACCACAGCTAAACTCACACATCGCAGACTATAGCTAAACTTACACATCGCAGACCACAGCTAAACTTACACATCGCAGACCACAGCTAAGCTCACACAGAGCAGACCACAGCTAAGCTCACACATCGCCCACCACAGCTAAACTGACACATCGCCCACCACAGCTAAACTCACACATCGCACACCACAGCTAAACTGACACATCGCACACCACAGCTAAGCTCACACATCGCACACCACAGCTAAGCTCACACATCGCACACCACAGCTAAGCTCACACATAGCGGTGTTGGAGGAAGACCTTTCATATGCGGCTTTGGGTGCAGTCTTACAAGCACCCTTATCAACCAGTGGGGGTCGCCCAAGAGCAAGATCCCTGTCCGACTGAACCCTTCCTTACCTTGGGCGACGTCTATGCCAATTATGCATCACTCTGTGGACAGAATGAGCTTCTATGACCAATAAAAATACCATGTAATGGCTGGCCTTCATAATGCAGAGCTGTCTTTGCCTTGGTTCTCGCTTCTACCAAGGTGAAAAAATATTATACCTGAAATATGCTTTATAAAAGTGTACTTATGCAATTTGTGCTAAATTGGCAGCTCTTTAAGTGTACTAAATGCACTAAAGTTGTTGCAAAGTAGAACTTAAGTCATACTTAATTGTACTTAAAGTGCAGTGTGTGTGTTGTGATAGCAATTTTCTGATTCACAATGTGTGTTAATTTAGAGATGTATGTTAATTTAGAGACAATTACATTATTAACATTTAACACTTATTAATTGTTTCCTTGATTATTATTTAGCCTAACAGTAATATAGAAGTAAGGCACATGAGCTGGTCCACACTGGTTCCTCTGTGTCAGGCTCATATTAATCCGAAGGTTGTGCAGATAAGTAAAGCTGATGTTTATGTCCTTGCATGAGATGGAGACATCTTTCCCGAGCTGGGAACTTGCTTTTGTAAGGGAGGGGGCCGACGAGGCCAAGGGGAATTTTCTAGGGGAACAGAGAGTATCTAAATATTTCTCTTTCACCTATCTCTTATTCTCTTGTGTTTGGAAATCCGCCCCCTGGGAATGGAGCCTGTAAAGATGTGTATAATTGTGTGACATGGGCTTGAGCTCAACAGAGAGCTGAGAAAGGACTCTCTCATTGGTTTACTGCAATAAACTGATTAATATTTTAGAGCGAGTTTGTTGTGGTTTCTGTTGGATACAGACTTCGCTTCATTGTTGGTTGAGCGGTGAAATTTCCACCACAGTGTTAAAATGGGACTATCTTTAGTATACTAAGTATATTTAAGTGCACTAACAAAAAGTATGATTTGTTGGTATGTTAAATACACTAGCAGTACAATTTCCTTATGTCACAAGTGTGTTTGAAACAAACTTTAAAAGTATTACGTTGTGTTTGAGACTATACTTGAAGTACACTTTTTAAAAGTGTACTTTTAGTGCTTATGTACTTTATACTAAATTGGCAGCGTTTTAAGTATACTAAGTGCACTAAAGTTTTTCAAAGGTAGAACTTACGTTGTACTTAAGTGTACTTCAAGAGCAGTTTGTATGTTAAAATGGGACTACTTTTAGTGTACTTAAGTACTCTAATAAATAGTATGATTTGTGGGCATTTGAAATACACTTTTTGAACTGTACTATTTCACCAGTGTGTTGGAAACAAACTTTAAAAGTCTCATGGTTAGGTTGATAGTAATCTATTAGTGTATTTACAGTGTAGTTACAAAACAATTCATGCAACGTACAGATATAAACTTTAAATATAACGCTGTTCTATACAAGTGCATTTTTAGTGTAGTTATATGGCAATATATACTAAATAGTGAAAATTAACTAAGTTGAATCATGTTATAATGTAAGTACTGTATTATGCTTTGAATTGTGCATCCAATATGTCACCATCACATTTCACATACATTTTAAACCATTTTCTGGTACCATTCTGTACAGTCTAAGTGTGTTATTCTGCTCCATAACAAATACACTTCAAGTAGGAAAAAAGAATGTAACTTTATTCGGACGAAATACTGCTCAATGATCAAGTCCCCATTTCTAGCATTTCAGTAGCATCAAATGGAGAAGACAGTCCTTCCAAACAATACAATTGCACAAACGGGTGCTAGTTTTGGCTTTCGGCAACATTTGGAGAGAAGTCTTTGTTGTCTTTGTTTGCAGCATAGAAGGTTCCGGATCTCACTGACCTCGGGCCAGGGAATGTCATTCACTGCATCTGAGAAAACAGAAAGGAAACGTAAGACTTAAAACGGATCAAAATAGAACAATTAAATGCATTTATAATGAAGTTATTGGATTCTTGAGTTGGCCAGAAATGAAGGACTCTGATCACAACAAGGTAAATAACACCCCTCAAATCACAATATATGTCAATTCTCTCACAATATCCAAATAATGCTCGATATATGAAGATATAAAAGTAAAAAACAAATGTATTTACAGGCATTGTGTTATTAAAAGTATGAAGACAAGGATGGCGTCGGATATTGTTGAAATCCCACACAATCTGCACCACGAGGAGAAACGGTTCATTCCAATCGCTTGCTGATGTCACAATGAGAACAATGACCTCTGACCTCTGTGTCAACTTCCAAACTGATACACTGCAGACTGATCCAAACTGATTACTGCATTTCCCACACTGATAGGTGGAACTCCTCTCTGTCTTTTCCTATGCAAAAGGTAAAGACACAACATTACCCTGTTACTCAAATCATGGTCTTCGAGGTCTGAGACCTGCTGGTTTTCCACCCTCCCTTTACCTGGGAGTCAGGTGTGAAGACAGTCTGGCCAATCAGCAGCACTAATTGTTCAGTTAATTATCTGGGAGAAAGAAGACCAGGGCCGAATGTGGATTCGAGGTCCAGATTTTAATATCCATGTGACATAACGTCGCTTTGTTCAGCGATGTTATGTCGTATGGATATTAAAAGCTGCTATGGAGTTACTTGAAGTGATTCTTTTTGCTTTAGACCACAAACCCCTGGATACCTCTATACCTGCCTTTGTAATGCCAGGTAAATATCAACACTATCCTTCAACACAGACAAAATGTATGCCAAGCAAAAATATACATGAAATATAAAACAATCCCCTGAACAGGCTGTTCTCATTCCCAAGGTGTAATATAGTGATGCTTGGGCAGCAGCGTCATCCTTTGGACGCAGAAGGAGGCCTTTTGCGTCAGCATGTTGACGCACTCGGTCGCAAATTTACGAATCTTAATATGGCGAAGGCTTTGCTCATGAATATGCCCCGAAAGTGACCTGTCCCTTCATAAAGTGAGTTGGTCAATCTGTCTAGAAGGAAGTTTGTCATTTTTCACTGGAAAGTATTTGCACAATATTTTTTTCATATGCAGGCATCATCATCAAACCTTTATTTTAGCAGGGGGGAACCACTGAGACAGAAATCTCTTTTCCAGGGGGGCCCTGCGGCAATACAAAGTTAAAAAGCAAGTATAACACATAAAATTTACATACATACCATACATACACATACAAACATTTCAAGAACAATTACAAATGCTCTTTTTTCACATATTTCAACCACTAGATCTTTAACTTGTTTCTGCTGACCCCTAGTGGTAGAGACGCCTGCGTCTCAATTTTACAAACATTACAAATATGTTGCTAGTACCACGAGAATACGGATTTTATCACCATAACCCGCATATCATCATAATTAGTACTTAATATCCTATCAGCGTGCGACATATCACGTTTCTATCTGCCACCATTAGCTTGTAATTCATGAAAGTAGCATGCTATGCTGCTACACTGTTATCTACAATGGACCCGACCACATGTAAGATAGCAGACATTTAAACACATTTGCGAGTTAATTAAAGTTTTTATTTTATCACCAAAAAATTGGATACTATCACAGTAGCAAGAAACACCTTCCAAGATCCTGAATACATATAAGTAAAACTGTCAACATGCCTACTCACTCCACAGGGAAAAAAACTAGTGGTATTCGTTTGTTATCACACAACTATAAAAAGCCCCGGTAGAATATGAAATAAAGCGGTAACCTTACCTTTGGTCATGAGGATTAAGATGTCTCCTGCAAGAAGTTATTTTTTGCCTTGTTTGACCTGTTTTTAATATTTAATCCTTGTTATAACATGTATCCATGCTCCAAAATGGCCGTGCGTTAATGACTGCATTCAAAAGATCCACTTGTAAATCCTTCACACAAACGTGATTTTAATTGACACTTATATCGTCCAATAGAGCACATCCTAAGCTTTCTGAAATGGTATGGCATTCCCATAGGTACATTTAACCAGCTGACCAATATCCATGCGTAACACAGGGCGTGTTCGAGTAGACATCGGTGAGCAGTTGGCTTACCTGCCTCAGGCGGAAATGAAAATCGCCTGAGCAGATCCAACTGGGACAGTTTCGGACGTTTCTGAAACCGGCTGGGAGAAAAACAACATGGAGGAATTAGCCGTGTTGTTTGTGGTTGCGGAGGCGACACAGATGTCCTTTTTACTTCAAAATCTTGAAGAAATGGAGGAGAACGAATGAAGGTTGTTTTAATACTGCCTTACATTATTTAATAACTTGTATTGTTCGGGTAGTCAATATTTATCTTTTGCTACGCGACTTTGGCTATCACCCTGAATTGTGCCACAGTGAAACTCCAGTTAAAGTTCTTGAATAAATACGTATCATTTCCATTGGAATTAAAGCGCTGGGTGCCCTGTCATTGCCGAATAACTAAATTATTTAGCTAAGCTGTCATCTGTTATGGTAACATACCTGTAAACATTAGGCTGCTTATGGTCTATTGCTCATATTCAGCTGTTTCTTGTCTGTCAATTCATGAGATGGCCTAAACTACACCTGTCATCTCTGTTTAGACTTGCAAACATGGTAGACATGTAATTTTAGTTCATCTAAACCCAGAAGACATCGTAGCCATCGGTAGTCATACATTGTAATGTGAGAATCTATGTAGCTATGTTAAGTATCATAACTTACATGCATGTTTTCATAGACCTTTGAGTGGTGGTTCTAAAGCATATTTTATTGCAGAATATCTGTACCAATATAAATGAGAAATGTCTCTTTCATGGGACTTTTTTTTTTTTAGAGTTGTACAGTTAATGCATTGAATATATTCCTTGTGACATAAGGGGAAAGTGTATTAATCCTAATCATTCATTATGTTGCTATGAAAGAATAATACTTGGTGGTTACATGTCCTTTGCATGCAAGGACTGCCTGAAGTCTGCGAGCTGTAGAAATCATCAGATGCTGGGTATCTTCACTGGTGATGCTATGCCAGGCCTGTACTCCAGCCTTCTTCAGTTACAATATGGATGAGAATGCCCTCAAATTAAAGCTTACAGTCTGTACTTTAGCCTCACAGTTGTTGTATCATTTCACATCAAAAGTGCTGGAGTACAGAGCCAAAACATAGGAAAAAATGAGGTGATTCAGCTACTCATAAAGTCAGTGTTCATGATTTATTCAAATTACATGACAGCACGTGGTCCCTTTGGACCCTGACAATGAACATATTGAATTGAATGCCATTCAATGTCTTTAACAAGATAAATTGAGTTTGTATGAATGAATAACTAATATAGTACATATAGGGACATTGGGATACTGGGAGTTGTTATGTGTTTTGAGGGAACAATGTCAAGAAAGATGACATTTTCCTTGCCAGTTATGGTAACGTATGGATAAATAGAATTGTATTTGCATAAGATGTATTCCAATATCAACATGTTGTCTTCCTTTTACCTGTCACCAATCATTGTTCATATATTTCTGATTTGACAATAAACATACAAAATGACAGAAAGAACCCGGTGTCGTTGTGGCTTGAATGGTGGTGGAGGGGAATAGTCCTACAGTTTATTTACCTTTTGTGAATG
This sequence comes from Ilyophis sp. 1 JC-2022, assembly GCA_022702515.1. Lineage (NCBI taxonomy): Eukaryota > Metazoa > Chordata > Actinopteri > Anguilliformes > Synaphobranchidae > Ilyophis > Ilyophis sp. 1 JC-2022. The sequence continues at coordinate 16,841 of JAKUDI010000847.1, read as the reverse complement.
TCACCATATTGTGTGAAATAAATATTCTGAAAATGTGTTCTTAATTGCTAGTAGAATTTATCGGTTTTGTTTTGGAGACCAGAACACCCACATCTAATGAACCCATAGCCATAATAACAGTGTTAGATCTTTAATCTCAATCATTATTCTCACGAGCTATAACCGAATAATCATCATTGGAGATATGAATATCCATATTAATTATCCATATTAATAATAATACAGACTCAAAGGCTATGGAATTCATGAATCTCTTAGACAATTTAGGATTAACACAACATGTTACCGACGCTACCCATCGACTGGGTAATATACTTGACCTGGTAATTTCACAAGGGATAAGCATTAACAACGTTGCAGTGTCTGACATTAGTGTATCTGACCATTACTGTGTCTTCTTTGATGCTCTATTAAATGCATCTAGCAACAAAAAAGAATGTACCACTCAGAAACGGTATCTAAATGCAACAGCAGAAAGGAAATTCTCTGATCTTGCTAACTCCTTTGTTCCATGTAATGTACACTGTTCGATTAACGAAATGGTTGATGTCTTTAATAACAACTTAAGTAACGCATTGAACAGCGTTGCACCAATTAAAATTAAAATTAAAAAAAGGTCACATGATAAAATATCGCCATGGATAAACAGCTCTATCCGTGACCTAAAGAGATTATGTAGAACAGCTGAACGGACATGGAGGAAAACTAAACTAGTGATCCACCATAGCATTTTGAAGGAGCGTATAGCTTCTTACAACACTGCTATTCGTAACGAGAGAAGAACCCACTTTTCAAAGATCATTGCAGAGAGTGGCAGCAACTCAAGGGTACTGTTCTCAACTATTGATCGATTAATAAACCCCAAGCCAGCCTCTGACATTCTTAGCCTGGCTTCTGCCTCAAAATGTGAAGAATTTGCACAATTTTTTAACAGCAAAATAACAACCATTAGAGCGGGTATTGTAAGACACACCAATAACTCGTATGATCTGCCCTGCAACAGACCAGCAGTTTTGAGGAACTTTAGTAGCATCTCTGATGCAGAACTCCACAAAATTGTAATACAGAGTAAAACTTCAACTTGCTGTCTTGACCCTGTCCCTACAACATTTTTTTTAAATGTTTTTAATAGTGTCTCCACTTCGGTCCTAAAAATAATTAACACATCTCTCGAGACCGGAACGTTCCCCAATGCATTTAAAACTGCTGTCGTGAAGCCACTATTGAAGAAACCAAATTTAGACTATAGTGTCCTAAGTAATTACAGGCCTATATCCAACTTACCTTTCATGAGCAAGATACTTGAAAAAGTAGTTTTTAATCAACTAAACAACTTTTTACATGATAATGGTACTCTAGAGAAGTTCCAGTCTGGTTTTAGATCCAGTCACAGTACAGAGACTGCTCTAACCAAAATAGTTAATGACCTTAGACTTAATGCTGATGCAAACAAGGTCTCAGTTCTTATTCTTTTAGATTTAAGTGCCGCATTTGACACAATTGACCACAGCATTCTAATCAATCGTCTTGAAAACTGGGTTGGTCTCTCTGAATGTACTCTTAATTGGTTCAGAACATATATTACTGGAAGACAATTTTATGTTAGTCTCTGAGATTATATGTCACAGAAATATGACGCATCTTTTGGTATTGCACAAGGAAGCTGTCTTGGTCCCCTTCTTTTTTCATTGTACATGCTACCACTAGGTAATATCATCAGAGAACACAATGTTAATTTTCATAGCTATGCTGACGATACGCAATTATATATTTCTGTTGAGCCAAATGACATAGATGCCTTATGCTCCCTGACTACCTGTCTGTCTGCAGTAGAACAATGGATGAGTAATCATTTTTTAAAACTAAATGAGGATAAGACAGAAATACTCTTAGTTGGCCCCAAAGCTAAAAGGGATGCACTTTTGAATATGTTAGGAAATTTGGCTCATTAGAATAGATCGGAAGTAACAAGCTTAGGTGTAATATTAGACTCCGACTTAAGTTTTAAAACACACATAAATAAAGTGACCAAGACAGCATTCTTCCATTTAAGAAATATTGCCAAAGTCCGGCCGTTTTTAACCCAGCAGGATGCTGAGAAGTTAGTTCATGCATTTATTTCAAGTAGACTGGACTATTGTAATTCTCTTTTAACTGGTATTCCAAAAAAGTCCATAGAGAAATTACAGCTAATTCAGAACTGCACTGGCTCCCTGTATCTTTTAGAATTGATTTTAAAGTCCTTTTATTTGTATACAAAGCTCTCAATGGTTTAGCACCCTCGTACATTTCAGACTTCCTGTCTTTTTATGTGCCAACTCGAGTTCTCAGATCCGCCACAGCCGGCCTATTAAACTTACCTGTGGTAAATCGCAAAAAAAGCGGTGAGAGTGCTTTCTGCTATTATGCTCCGAAACTCTGGAACACTCTCCCGCAGGACCTGAGAACAGCAGACTCAGTTGGCACTTTTAAAAAGCAGCTCAAAACATACCTTTTTAAACTAGCTTTTGATTGATTTATTTGTCTTATATTAGCTCTTTTAAACTAGTTTTTAATTGATTTATTTGTTTTATCTTCTTATTTTACTATTTATCATTTTGTTTCCTATTTTTTATGTTCCCTTAATATTTTATTACTACCCTTATCATTTTTATTGTCTTATTTTTCCTTTTACCTGTTCCTATTGAATTTTAACTCAACATTTTTACTGTTTTAAATTTTCTTATGCCTTACTTTTATTTTCTTATTTTTATTGTTATGTGTCATTTTGTGTGAAGCGCTTTGAGCTGCATTTTTTGTATGAAAGGTGCTATACAAATAAAGTATTATTATTATTATTATTATATTAATCTTTCAACAATTTGCAAAGTGGATGTACAGCACAGTAGTGCCAGGATGTGTTACATAATATTGTTTAATTTGTCCTTCCCTTCATGTTATTATGGAATTGGCTTATTTGTACGTGGTCCCCTCTGCTGGAAAGTGACAGGCAGAGGTCTGCCTATACACTGTCCCATCTGGAGATAGGGAAAAATCCACTTCTCAACAGAAGAACATCAGCAGAACATCCCTTCAGATCCGAATGAGTTGTCTTACTGATAACAAGGATGGTGAAGAGAAATATAAATTAGGTAACTTCCAAAATACTTTGACAAAAATTAATGTGTTATCATTTGGTGGTCCTACCTTAATGTTCTATATGCTCACACCAAATGTTCTGAAGAGGACAATTTTTTGGACAACAGTCCAATTAGGATTTTACTCTTAAACCAGCTGTTATACAAATGCAAAATACAAAACACTCATAACAAAGTTGCATCTTTAATTTTATATAAAATATGTTAATCCAATATAGTTACATTATTGAACAAAACATTAAGTTACCTATATTTGGCCAGGCCTTTTTTGGGGGGTTATTTCTTGACATTTCTAGGTTCAGACAACATATTTTATAACGTTAGAGGTAGGCCTACAGTTGGATTACAGAAGCAGTCAAGAATGAGAATTGGCATTTGTTAGTGTAACATTACCAATATTGTACTTTTCACATCCATATTGGTTTATCTCAAGAAAGTACATGTAAGGTACAGTATATAATAACCACAGTAGTGACCGTATGTGCTACAATGCCAAACTCCCAAAATGCATATTTATTTATTTATGTATTATTTGTATGAATAAAAAATAAATTCAAGTACACAAAAGTAATGTACAGAAATGTGTTAGATAGGTTGGGCTTATACTAGATCTGTAAGGGATCTCTGTCAGAGACAGAGATGGGAATGTTGGAGATCCAAATGCAATAGCTGGGCAATCTTAAAGTGTTCCTAAGAACACCACTAGAAACGGACAATGATCCGTAGTGGAGAAACAAAAATAAAAGAACATAAACCTCGCAATGATAACGAGGAACTCGATAATCGAGCAAAACAAAGAAATAAGCAATAACGCTTATCTAACTCCCGTTTGTGGAGTGAAACAACAAAAACAGAGAACTGAAAAGACCCCAAAAACTTTGGGTAAGACACTCGTAGGTTAGAGTAGAGAAACAAAAGAAAACGAAAACCTCTGCCCTGAAATAAGAGCGTATAAACAAGAACTGCTTTCTTTCTAATGTTGTACTGCTAACAAGTCCCGCGTTGCTAATCAAAGCGGTCGATAGCAATACAACTACCTATACCCTTTTTTTACCGGCTCTAATGTCATGCGAAATAACATGGAAGCAACGAGAGAGTCCGGAAGCGGGGTATAAATAGTGAGCGGAATTAACTGCCAGGTGAACTCACTAATGACAAGGTGAAAGCAAAACCCGTGACAGAACACAGGAAAATCCGATAGATAGATAACGAATAAAAACAACGTGGAGATAAGGGAAGAAAGGTCAGATCCATGACAAGAACCTCACATTATGAAACAAAATCACATTAATTGAAGTACAAAAAAAGGATTGTATTAAATAATATATTTTTTTTAAATAAGAGCAATAAGAAAAACAACAAAATAAATATTAATTGTGAAATTAGATAAGAAACCAGAAAGAGGGGGGAAATAGACTACTGCTGTTACATTGTAAGATTGACTAAATAACTTATAGCCTACCTGTGTTTGAACATCTCGGACAGTTTCCGATGCAGGCCGACGCAGATTATGACGTAAATCGGCTCTAGCCGAACACGCCCACAGGACTAGGTTGCATTCATTCGGAAGCCATTTTGGATCCGATTTCTACCAGTTTCAGACGCACAATGTCTCAGAGATTCGAGAAGATTTTTGCAAGTAATACCTTTATTTGTGCATAGGTTGAATTTTAGTCACAGTAGCCATGTAAAATATAGCATTTATTATCAAATTTCTTGTGGCTAAATAGTACCATAGGTCATATCATGTACTGTATCATTAGTATTGGTGCAAATGCATTATGCTATGTTGAGCACACCAGAATCAATGGGCCATAATATGGACAAACAAAGCATTGTATTCATTTTTGGAAAGAGTTGGATAGGTTTCTGAACCCCTATATATCTCACCACCCCATTCTTTTGAAAAAGATGGAAATTCCTTCATGCACTGAATGCAAACATGTTTTCTCTGAGTCAGAATAATTTATGTGTTGATAGAAACTGATTACCTCCTGATTTACTGTAATGCACATTTGATCCATTTTGGATACATTTGGAGAGAGTAAAGGACGCCAGGATACACTCTTTACAAATGACCTTGTTGAACCTGAGTAGTTTTACATATCCCCCAAAAAGGTTTTACACATGTGGTCAAGAGGTGTGTGGACCAGGAAATGTAAAGTATGACCTGTTTTATATCTTAGCCTTTCAGAGGTGCCCTGTAAAGCCTGTTTTATATCTTAGCCTTTCAGATGTGCACTGTAAAGCCTGTTTTATATCTTAGCCTTTCAGATGTGCACTGTAAAGCCTGTTTTATATCTTAGCCTTTCAGAGGTGCACTGTAAAGCCTGTTTTATATCTTAGCCTTTCAGAGGTGCACTGTAAAGCCTGTTTTATAGCTTTGCCTTTCAGAGGTGCACTGTAAAGCCTGTTTTATATCTTAGCCTTTCAGAGGTGCACTGTAAAGCCTGTTTTATATCTTAGCCTTTCAGAGGTGCACTGTAAAGCCTGTTTTATAGCTTTGCCTTTCAGAGGTGCACTGTAAAGCCTGTTTTATATCTTTGCCTTTCAGATGTGCACTGTAAAGCCTGTTTTATATCTTAGCCTTTCAGAGGTGCACTGTAAAGCCTGTTTTATATCTTTGCCTTTCAGAGGTGCACTGTAAAGCCTGTTTTATATCTTAGCCTTTCAGAGGTGCACTGTAAAGCCTGTTTTATATCTTAGCCTTTCAGAGGTGCACTGTAAAGCCTGTTTTATATCTTAGCCTTTCAGAGGTGCACTGTAAAGCCTGTTTTATATCTTTGCCTTTCAGAGGTGCACTGTAAAACCTGTTTTATATCTTAGCCTTTCAGAGGTGCACTGTAAAGCCTGTTTTATATCTTAGCCTTTCAGAGGTGCACTGTAAAGCCTGTTTTATATCTTAGCCTTTCAGAGGTGCACTGTAAAGCCTGTTTTATATCTTAGCCTTTCAGAGGTGCACTGTAAAGCCTGTTTTATATCTTAGCCTTTCAGAGGTGCACTGTAAAGCCTGTTTTATATCTTAGCCTTTCAGAAGTGCACTGTAAAGCCTGTTTTATATCTTAGCCTTTCAGATGTGCACTGTAAAGCCTGTTTTATATCTTTGCCTTTCAGAGGTGCACTTTAAAGTAAAAATTACAACTTCCGTTTTACATTTTCTGCAAGTATTTTGTGCATTTACAGCCCATAATGTATATAAATATTATGTAAACAAATCATTTTAAGCAATTACCTTAAATGGTACAGGGATCTTCTTCAATTTAAGCCATTACACATGTGTGTGTGTGTGTGAGTGATGTGCACATCTGGGGTTATTAGGCTTTAAACAGAACAGTGCAAAACAGGCGAAAATTGGCCCAATTTTGCTTCTGCACAAAGAGGTTAAAAATCGTTTAACACACCAGAGAAGATAGTTTAGTTGGAATTAATTCAATATAAGGGGTGCTGAAACACTAAAAGCAGCTTTGCCCCATTCGGTCTTATATCTGGGTGTTTTTAGGGTGATACAATCCTGCGATCTAGTGGCATAGTTTTAGATGTTAATTGATAAAAGACTGGATACATACAGAACATACAGAGGGACTTTAGCAAGTAAAGCTTTGTAAATAAATTACATTACATTATAGGTATTTAGCAGACGCTCTTATCCAGAGCGACTTACACAACTTCTTATTACATTTATCCATTCATACAGCTGGATATATATACTGAAGCAATTCAGGTTAAGTACCTTGCTCAAGGGTACAACGGCAGTGTCCTACCTGGGAATCGAACCTGCAACCTTTCAGTTACAAGTCCAGCTCCTTAACCATTATACTACACTGCCGCCCAATAAATCATATATAATGAAGCTTCCTCGGTAGATCTAGAGAGAACCAACCAACTGTATGGTACAGGGTACAATGATGAGTCCGGAAGCCAACGCCCGTAATAAATCGCAGAGCACTGTGATAAATGGCATTCAATGGCATGCATATAAAGTATCACCATAGTCAATAACTGACAATATTGTCGCATGCACAATCCTTTTTCTGTTGCCCATAGAGAGACAAGACTTATTCCTATAAAGAAAGCCAATTTTGGGTTTAAGCTTGTTTGCCAAATTTATAACATGTGACCTAAAGGACAAATCATAGTCCAACCAGATACCTAAATACTTGTATTCATGGACACGTTCAATCTCAACATTGTTCAGAGTAGACAATTGTGCATCAGTGAGGTCAATGTTCTGTATAGAAAAGATCATAAACTTAGTTTTACTGGCATTCTGGACTAATTTAAGACTGGCCAGTGCCCTTTGCATAGTGTCAAAAGCATCCTGCAAGTATGGCATGCTAATGTCACAATGAGAACAATGACCTGAGACCTCTGTGTCAACTTAAATTTCTTCCCAAACTGATGATACACTGCAGTTATTATTGCACAAGTTACATTTATTTTAACTGGTATTTTGCCTAGAAATGCGCCACTACTTCCCTCCACTGGTTCATGCTCCGCACCCTTTCATGGTTGTGAAATCAATTTTGCCAAGTGAGGTTTCCAATGAAAAATGAGCTACGCCCTAGATAGATTGCCAAACGGACAGTTACAAATGTTAATACATGTGCTAACAATCACAACTTTTATAACTGTCATTTTCAGTAGACATACACTATAGGCTACTGTCCATTGTTCAATAAAAATTGCTGGTGCTCCTTACAATTTGATGGGTGCTCCTATATTTTTTCTCCTAACATTTTGAGTTTGGGAGTAAGTAAGTAAGTCAGTAAAGTTTATTTAATATAGCACCTTTCAAAAAACAAGGTCACAAAGTGCTTCACAAGAGTTAATGTTAAAAAGAAAAACAGTACAAAAAACAAAACGATAAAAACAACATTAAAATAAGATCAAATAAAAACAATATAAAACAATAAAAGCAACAACAGACCTTAAGAACACACAAAGTTACTAACGCTAGTCAGCATGAGGCAAGACAAAGGCCAATTTAAATAAACGTGTCTTCAGCTGCTTTTTAAAAGCGTCAAAGAGACCGCAGACGTATAATCTTAGGAGAACTAAGATTATCAGAGATGATGCAATATATCTGCCACCCGCAGGGTATAAATGACCTGAGTGTTAGACTCGATTCTTCACTTTCCTGAGGGTCTGATACCTGGACACAGAATCTACGCCGATTCCCTTCTTGTCAGAAAAGAACAAGACAATTTGAAGGTAGATATGGATCCATATGTATTACCATGCCTGCTGTGCAGCAATAATATCTAAAGACAATGGACAAGGGTGAAATATTTAACAAATAATGGCAGTCCTGTAATCAAAGTATAATTTCCAGAGTTTTAAAATATAATTACTTTGCTTCTGAATTGTGGATCTCACGGTAATAAAACAGAAGGTCGTTATCAGAATGCATTCGATTTTCTTTAGCATTGCCTTAAGGTAAAACTTTAAATATCTTTTCTTTGTACTGTTTTCAATTAAATATATGTAAAAGAGAATTTACAAATCACTGCTTTCTGCTTTTATGTGCATTATACATACTGTCCCAACTTTTTTTGAATTGGGGTTTGTACTTTTTTGCAGTGCACTACAGTACAACTTGAAATATACATAGAAAAAAAATACTTTTTATAAGTACAATAAATTACCACTATAAATTAGAAGTGAACAAAACGCATAATGTGAAGATGGTTTGTGATTCATGTTTGTAGGATGTATATATGTATACACTGTATATATTGTCATTGTATTGCTGTTCAAAACTGCATATGTAACAGATAGAGAAGTACCCAAACAACAGAACTTGAAATGAACAACAGGAATTGATAGTAGTAAAACTAATATTCTGTATTCAAATGAGTAATCTATGCTTAGTGTTAAGTAACAAGGTATTACACAAACAAGGATGTATTTGATGCTCATAGCATTCATTCTAACACCATCTCTCGTGAGATTGGTTGGGTAGTACCACCAGGCCAGTAGGGGGCGTCTGAACTCCAGTAGGGGAAGTGCGCAGCTCTCTTCATTCAATAGAGGCCTGTCACCCACGTCACAATTTGGTCAGACACGCCCACTTGTTTACGCCAACCGCCTTCTTGAAGGACCAGGTGCCGGTGTTCCATAACGTTATGCAAACCAAATTCATAGGCTATCACGTTTAATCAGGAGGTTGCTTGATTTTTCTTTATTGCCATCATCGGAATTTGCTTTGCGCAATGCTTACGGGTAGCTCAGCAATATACAAAATATACAGTGCACAACATCACGAAACAATGTATTCGTTTCGGCGGCGCTGCGTGTATGGAGGTGCAGATTGTAGTCGTGGAGTCGGGAGTTTGTGTGTTGGACTGCTTGGTGACACTGGACATCTCAGGACAGCGGGGGCTATTTTTAATCATGGTTGCATTGCACTCTCATTCACTTAATTCACTTGATTGATGTAATGATTCTGTTGGATGTCTTTGTTTGATATATTTGTTTGTGTGTTGTGGGTCTGCCCCACTGTCTATGTCTTTTTATGTTTTTGCTGGGGCTACAACTGAAGTTCCCTAGCGGGAAATAAAAGTTATTATATTCTATTCTATTAATACCAACATAAACAAATATTATAAGGAGGCGGGTATACGTACGAAGCAGGATTAATTACTGAGTAAAACCCTCCCAAATCTGGAACATGCATGGACTGACGGAAAAAGAGCTGTTCTGGGTTTTATTTGTTATCCAGCTAGTACTAACTCAGTAATCCTGCTTCGTAGTATACCACCTTGGTAAGTAAAGTGCTTGTGCAGTTCATATGGGAGCAAAGTGATACGTTACATGTTAAAGTATTAACGGTAGGCTACAGTAGCCTACTTCAGAAATAAAACATATTTTAGCTTGATGGATAGAATAGAATAACTTTTATTTTCCCGATAGGGAACTTCAGTTGTAGACACCATAAAAGGCGAATCAGTTCAACACATAAAGTACATTTACCGTTACTTTCATTTTTACCTTCAAACACATTGTGATTTGGTGCTTAATCGTTACATTACATTTTCTTTTCGCCCTCTTCTGGATTCTCTCATATTGCTCGCACCCTGCCTGGCCAGCACAGGTAATGTTTACAGTTTATCCGATCTATTTTTGAGACATCGTACAAAGTAGCACCCCTAGCAATGTAATAATAGTTCAAATGAACAGTTTTGATGTTCACAATATGCTTGACGTATCGCATTAGCTTAACATTAATGTTTCGCAGGCGTAGCAGTCGTTCACACAAATTATGTAGCTACTAACGTTAGCTAAACCTAGCGATGAATTAACTTTCTAACATTAAGATAATGCACATAAGCGTACATTAGGCCAGCTATATGTATATTAACTGGCTAACTTTATAATTTGTTCATAAAACGTAATTTGCCATTAACGATCGGAGCCTATGCTGTAATGATCCGAGTTATAATTGTTTTCTCCATATAACGCTAAGGTTAAAGCAGCGTTCTCTATGTCATTCTGAAGCTAGAATTCGGTGTAAGGAATGGTCGCCATGTTTAAAGTGGAAATGTGTTGGTGTTTTATTGAACAACAAACTACTGCACTGTTGAGAGTATATATATTGAGTATACACTGTGGAATTTGTATGTGATTACAAGTATCCTTGAATTAGTATTACAGTTTGGATTTAAAACTATGTCGGGAATAAGTGAATATGAATGTAACTGAGTAACATTGTTCAACTTCCCGTGTTATAATAATAATAATAATAATAATAATACATTTAATTTGTAATGCACTTTACATTAAAAGAAATCTCAAAGTGCTACAGGGTTAAAAACATAATACATAATAAAAACAGACAATAAAAAAAAAAAAAAAATATTATGGATATTCCAATGTGGATCAGAATAACCCGATTAAATTAAATCAATTATTGATCCGGTAATACAGTGCTGTAAACATAAGGAAACCAAAGAAACATGGTATTTGTTGTACTTTTTTATTACTATTCATTCAATACAAACACAATGTGAAGTGAGCCTGTGTCTGCGAGTCTCTTTACTCATATATCCCCTTTTCAGGGCTTTTACACAAGTGGAAAGTCAATGTTAAAACATAGCTTAGGTACTATTCCAGTTTTCTGTCTGTTGCTTCCCCAAACACAGGCGAGTAATGAGCCAGGTGAAATGTGCATTAAAAAATGTTACCCACTGCAACTTTACAATATTAGCAATGACGACTTACCGCTTACAATATTAGCAATGATGAATTCTAGCTGATAACTATATTTCTACATTCTACGTTAGAAATATTTCGATAAATCGTGAGGAATAAGAGGTGTGAGAGGGATCTCGATCATTGGTGTGCACCTCACACATTTATTTAGATATATATCTTTTAATAGTCTTACACTGTAGGTAGGGATGTTAACAGTTAATCGACTATCGATTAATTGCTAATAAGAATTTAATCAATAAGATTTCAAATGAAACAATTAACTGAACAATCTGCGGTCTTGTTTCAACGGGAGTTTTTGTGTGAAACGTAATCATGGTTTAAGGTCTCCACGCGAGGGCGCCAAATTCAGCCTAGTGTAAGCTGTGAAGTTGAGCCTACACACGATAGACGAGCGGAGTAGTGGTGGAAATTACGAATCACTTTACTGATTCGAATAGTTCAGTTCAGTTCAGTACAAAGATTCTAGTCACTGACTATGTGATTTGTTCACTGGGGTCAGTTCCGCAAGCGCACGAATATTCCAACAGCATGCATGATCAGTTCACTATAGCTACTCGTAGATCAGTATATCATTCGTAGGTATTGTGCAAAATGATTCCAGTCAAAAGCACTGCAAGTAAAAAATATAAACCTTTTCTATAAACCTCGTATGAACTTTTTGTATTTTTTCCTTGTAGTTATATAGTTTTATGGATTAGGTTTATATGGCCGCTCCAGGTGAGCGTTTTAAATATGGATTAGAAACTACGGAAATATATGACAATTTGTGTGTTTTCAAGTTCTGACCATTTCGTGGTAAGTAACCTATTGTTTTCAAATGGTAAAGTTGTCAAAAGGGTGACAAGGGCCATAGTTTATCCTCTTTTTTTTAAAAAGCAGATGATTCTTTTCTCCAAAATTGAATGTCGATGTTCAGCCATCTATGGGGGGAGCCCTTATACAAAGGGTTGAGCTAGGTGCACTGATGTAGCATAGTGCTATTAATCACCCAGTTCGTCAGTAGGCTACTAGATTAAAATAGCGGTTCAGATTAAAATAGCAATCATTCACGCAGTGCGTGATCTAGACTCAAATTACCTGACAACAAATAAAGAAAATGGCTGTCTTTAGCTAAACGTCTTACTGAATTTCAAGTGTAAAGAAGAAACAAACGTATAGCCACATATTGGTTATATTTGTGTAGCCTATATAAAACATCGTTATAGCATATTAGGCCTTCTTAAAATAGCCTACATTTATTGTGCTATTTCGATACAAAAGAAAACACGAATGTGCTTCATTTAATCAATATCATTATTACAGATTTGAAATGGTTTAATAACGGGCAGACTTTCATTAACTCTTTGTTTGATAGTTACAGAATAGGCCTACATGGAAAATGTACAATATAGCCTACAGTAGCCTATGCGATTTTGATTAGAAATGCTTGAACCGTTTTGCTTTCGGTAACGTTACGTTGGGTGGACGTCAGATGCCAGTAGGTAGGCTACAGGTTCCGATCAAGATTGCAGGCTATATTTTTTAAATGCGAAACTGTACCAAAAAACAGTTGACCGGGCTATATTATTTTACTAATACCCCCGCCATTTGTTGCCAAGTAATTTATTAGGCTATTGAGTAGCCCGTAGCCTATGCAGAGAGTAACTGATTCGGTTGACAATTATGTACGCTACTGCGGTGCGGTAGCAGTTCATATAGGCTAGTCAGTTCAGTAGGACTCACTGAGGTTGATGGTTGAAAAGGACATGATGCCAATAAGCACCGTTGACGGTGAGGGATTTCGAGAGCTAATAAACGGGCTGCGCACACGACTCGCTCCCCCCGACCACGTAGCTTAAATGTTCTTGAATAAAAATACGTAGGTCTATCTAGTATGCATATGAGAAGCCTATTCAAAACATAATAGCCTATGATTTAAGTTGACTGTTCTAGGCTAGGTCTACTAGTTTAACTGTCGCCTTTCCATTTCAAGCGAGATTATGTTCATGCTGCTAGCGGCTAGCGCAGCAACGGTTTCGCTTGCAACTGATGAGACGGAGCGCAATTTCTTTTCTGTTGAAGTAGCCTATACACGCCTTCATATTCTATTTTTGTTACGCTGCAATAATGCCTGTTTCTCAAATGTTACAATAAATCTTTGATTGAGGAATATAACATGCATTTTGTATTCTGTATATCATAAGCTATATTTAGTATATTATGTTATCAATTAATCGACTATTGTTTGTTAAGGTTAACAACTATCGATTAAGGAAATTCCTTAAAATTTGCATCCCTAACTGTAGGCTGTAATTAGCTTGAGCCGTGGTGGTAGCCCACGCTGCTCGTGTGCGCTGAGATTGCATATAAAACTTCCACTGAACTCCGTTGTAAAAAGGATACAAAACAAGCTCTCTTTATTCCAAAAACAGATCCAACAGCAGATAACCATCTTCTTTACAGGAGTTATAAACTAAATAAGTTTCTTTCAAAACCCGTGTGGCTCCAAGTTATAAATATTGATAATTGCCGGATAAAGCAAAAACTGAAGAATGAGACCAATTTATCTTAAAGTGGCAGTCCTCATTTACAAGACAAGGGGGGGGGGGGTGTCCCACATAGTATTATTGTTACGTCCGCCGTTTCCCTCCAGTCCATCTTCCTATCGTTCTCCCTGTTTTCCCCATTCCTCTTGTTTCATGTCATGTTTTTCTTTTTACCTTGTCTGTCCTTCTGTGTCGTGCAGGCTGGGCGTGGTTTCCCCACTCGTTTCCTCATTCTCTTCCTAGTTGTCCCCCAGCCAATCACTCCCCTTCCCTGTCATTACCTCATTCACATTCCTCATGCCCGGCCCATTACTGATCTCTCATTCACCTGTTTCTCCCCTTATTTATTTTACTCTCTGTTTGTTTTGTGCCAGTTTGTTCCGTCTCTTTGAATGTTTGACGTGTTACTCTGCCTGTGTTTGTTTGTGCTGACTTGCCTCAGGGTCTTGCTTTTGGGTCCAGTCAGTCTGAGGATCGTAACAATTATGGTTATACAGGGCTGTACGTTAACTTTTTTTGAACATAGCACTGGTGGTACAGAGGTTGATGGTTTTGTAGCACAGGGCAAAAACTTGTAGCACGAGTATAAAACATCTATAAAATCTCTAAAAACAACCACAAGTAATGCAGTTCATCACTTAAACAGGTATGTGACTGGCAAAGGACATGAATGTTGCATACAGGGCACACAAAATCCAAACCTTAACAAGAAATGTTTTCAGACAAACATTTCTTTTTTATTTGCCCATAATGGTAAATTGCAGGGACATAACAACTGTATACAAGACATCAATATGTTACGCTTCAAATTAGCAGTGCAAATCTCAGTTTAAATTCATATCATCATATAATATTTTTTATTTTAAATTGAGAAAGTGTGTAAATCACTAATAAGAGAATAAAAACAACAAACACTGTGTGTGTGTGTGTGTGCGTGCGTGTGTACGTGCGCACGTGTCACAGATCTAGCACGTCTGCTGGCCACTTTTTTATTTTTATTTGATCCCCGTGTGTGCGTCTGTCTGTCTGTCTGTCTGTCTGTGTGTCACACATGTATATACCATAGCCCACCAGAGGGGCGCTATTACAATAAATTTCCCCATAGCCAAGTACATTTAGCTTTGTACATAAAAAACTATGCTTGATGTCTACGCATAGTGGCATTTCTACTCAGCAGACCGTCGACTTTCTAAATCCAGAGCTTAAGGTGTTTAGTAGCTCTTTGTGGAAAATGTAGAATGTATATGCATTTTCCCATTAAAGGTATACTATATAGTTTCAGAACACCAGATGGCGATATAGAGCACGTAGGAGTACACGGTCACTCTGATCAAGCTGTTCTAAATTAATAAATGTCGTAAATGAATGAACAGAGGCTAATCTGTAACGTTAGCTCCATCTATTCTCACACACACACACGTTATGTGATGGTTATATAAGACAAAGATTTCCTGGTTTTCCTCAAATTGTCCACTATCAATATGCTAATTAATTCAATGGAGGTGGCCATCAGGTATATTGTGATGCAAACGTTCAAGAGAAATGGTAATGACTAAGTTAGTTGAAAAAAAACGAAAAATACAAACATACTGGTTATGCTAGCCAGCTCGTGTTCCCAAATAAACATTAAGCTTGTTTGATTGCCATTATTTGAGTGTCAGCTAGCTAGCTAACGTTACACAGCTACTGGCTGATCAGAGTCAGAGGTTGATACAAACGTACAAATGTGCCTGTAAATCTTCTTTCTTGTTTCGCACTTTTCATTTGGCAGGAATTCCTCGCGGGCTCGTTTGGGGGTTTTGTTTTGCACTTCTCCTACTTTAATTTGATTTAATACTTGAAAATACCTCTTCTTTTAGATAGCGAGCTCGACTCGACTTGTTGAGGAAAAAGTGATTGTTCGCTAGGAATTGTGGGATTTGGTGTTGAATGTATGGACTTTACGCAGACGGGGACATGGTTTTTAATCGCACGATAGACTACAATTACCAAAGAGAATATCGAGGCGCATCAATTCACTTCACACAAACCCTCACTTAACACGCAAAATAAAAAAATAAAAATTTCTCACACACAGGCTATCGCACGGGTGCTACTGCAGTAAATTAATTAATCGCACAGACCAATTTTTTCGTAGCACGTGCGACATATGTCACACTGTACAGCCCTGTTATAAGAATAATGATCTGGGATGGAATTTAAAGATTTTTGCCACTAACCAGCCGCGATGATATAGCCTACTGCAAGATTAAAAAGTTATTGAAGTGTTTTATTTTTTTCTAAATATTGCTGCATGTGTAGCCGACAGTCTATATAGTGCACTTTTTAGATGAATTTTTATTAATTTTCACTTTTTATTTAATTGAAAGCCTTATTCAATTCAATTCAAGTGTTATGAATCACAAAGTGCTTAATTTATAGCCTACTTTACGTGATTCGACATCAAATAGACGAAAACAGTGGTTGAGCTATTCCTGATCCAGGCTTGGATTTTAAATTTTGTTGGTTGGGTAAAAATGGCTTTGGACGGGCAAAATTTATGACTTACAGCTATTTTACCAACCATGTATTCCATACTGTTCCAGCATAATTTACAGCTAAATCTAGTCCAACCCTCCAATTCCCATAGAGATCCATTCAAATGCAGAGCCATTGTAAGAGTACCTGAAAATAAGATATTAAGAGTCTTTTGATGTTGTTGGGTCACAGACATCGGGAAGTCATGCCATGCAAAGGACATGCGACCAAATATTAAAAATGATTACTGTATTCTATATATAATTGCAGGGGTGCCAATAATTGTGGCACACATGGTTTTGGCAAGTTACAAATACAAATATAAGGGCTGTAATTACATCCAAAATATGAACTTTTCAAAACGATGTTTAACAATGTAAGGTTTGCAGTTTGTGTCCCTGTATTGTACAACAAGGACAAATTCTGAGCAGATTGTATTCTTGTTCAC
>JAKUDI010000846.1:0-29883 GCA_022702515.1 Ilyophis sp. 1 JC-2022 | reverse complement strand
TATAGTGTAGTATATTGCAAGGGGTAGCTAGTTACTGCACTGCCTGTTCTTGCACACCTAATGTTAGCCAAACTACTTAAAAATCACATTAAATGACATTACATTACAATCAGTGAGCACATGATCTTATCCAGAGTGATGCACAGAAGGGGAGAACATCAGTGTTAGTCTCAGGAATACAAAGTGTGACATCATCAAGAAGGGACAGAAGGCCTAAGAATAATTTCCCGGGGTGCGTCCCAATAGTAGAAAAATGCATCCTCCTTTCCTCCACTACCACCTCCTCTCCTCCACGCCCCGGAAATTGATCTTTGTGTTTTAATCTAATGTTGCTGATTACATCTTAATTACTTATTAATGGTTACATATTAATTAATGTCTTTACACAAACCACAATGCCAGGTACATATCCAGAATAGGCATATGCAAATACTTGTACTGGAAACGTTGAGGCAGTCTTGCATACTTCCGGGTAGGAGAGGAGTGGTAGTGGGGGAGTGGAGGAAAGGAGGTGAGGAGTGAAGAATATTGGGACGCAGCCCAGGGCCGTGTCAGAATCAACACTCTTCCACACTATTGAGTAGCCTTGGTGAGTCGACAGGACAAGAAAGTCATTGAGTAGGCAAACATTTTTCAAATTGCAGTAGAGTTGAAACACCCGGATGACACACTTACTTCTGGTGTTTCGCTGAGTACATTCGGGAGCACACTTTATAAGGAGTACACAAACATTTTGGTCACATAAATATGACGTGAAGCTTTTTAAAAAAATGAGGCGCAGCATCACTGACGTTTTCCTTCAAATACAACAAAAACAACACATGACATGGCAGCTCAAAATTAGCCAACTCAAAATAAAACCAACATATTTCAAATAGAAATCATCTCATTTTTACTTTTTAAAATAAGTGCGTGCTTTGCAACTTTTCATTTTTACCAGTGACTCCCAATTTAGCTGTAAAACCGCGGACATGGCAACACAGATGAGTCGTCTAATGACCTGCTTATGACACTTCCACAGTACAATTGGAAAATAGTATGGCGAATATTTTTCACGGACTGCTACAGTGCAGATTAAACAGCACACTTTTGCCAGTGTACTGTACACAGGAGACAGGGTGCAGTAGATAGGGCTCTGATTCAGACACAGTGCACTGTACGCAGGAGACAGGGTGCAGTAGATAGGGCTCTGATTCAGACACAGTGCACTGTACGCAGGAGACAGGGCGCAGTAGATAGGGCTCTGATTCAGACACAGTGCACTGTACGCAGGAGACAGGGCGCAGTAGATAGGGCTCTGATTCAGACACAGTGCACTGTACGCAGGAGACAGGGTGCAGTAGATAGGGCTCTGATTCAGACACAGTGCACTGTACGCAGGAGACAGGGTGCAGTAGATAGGGCTCTGATTAAGACACAGTGCACTGTACGCAGAAGACAGGGAGCAGTAGATAGGGCTTTGATTCAGACACAGTGCACTGTACGCAGGAGGCAGGGCGCAGTAGATAGGGCTCTGATTCAGACACAATGCACTGTACGCAGGAGACAGGGTGCAGTAGATAGGGCTCTGATTCAGACACAGTGCACTGTATGCAGGAGACAGGGCGCAGTAGATAGGGCTCTGATTCAGACACAGTGCACTGTACGCAGGAGACAGGGCGCAGTAGATAGGGCTCTGATTCAGACACAGTGCACTGTACGCAGGAGACAGGGTGCAGTAGATAGGGCTCTGATTCAGACACAGTGCACTGTACGCAGGAGACAGGGCGCAGTAGATAGGGCTCTGATTCTGACACAGTGCACTGTACGCAGGAGACAGGGCGCAGTAGATAGGGCTCTGATTCAGACACAGTGCACTGTACGCAGGAGACAGGGTGCAGTAGATAGGGCTCTGATTCAGACACAGTGCACTGTACGCAGGAGACAGGGCGCAGTAGATAGGGCTCTGATTCAGACACAGTGCACTGTACGCAGGAGACAGGGCGCAGTAGATAGGGCTCTGATTCAGACACAGTGCACTGTACGCAGGAGACAGGGTGCAGTAGATAGGGCTCTGATTCAGACACAGTGCACTGTACGCAGGAGACAGGGTGCAGTAGATAGGGCTCTGATTCAGACACAGTGCACTGTACGCAGGAGACAGGGTGCAGTAGATAGGGCTCTGATTCAGACACAGTGCACTGTACGCAGGAGACAGGGCACAGTAGATAGCAGTCTGGACTTAAGTAAGTCATTCTCGATAAATGCCTAAATGTGAATGTCTTCATGAGTTTACTTGCTCTGTTTGGTTTCAGACACCATGTCTACAACAGAAAAAGAACAGACTCCGCAAGGAGACTGCGTGGATGCCGAGCCGGACTTTGGCCAAAAGTGAGGGAGTTGTTTTTAAATGTGGTTTCGCGGCTCACTATATAGGTCTTCATCTGAATATTAACGGACATATGTAATGCCATAGATCAGGGGTGTCAAACTCCGGTCCTGGAGGGCCGCAGTGTCTGCTGGTTTTTGGTGTGTTTCAGCACAAGTGATTAATTTAAGTCACTGATTGGCTAAGAAGTCCAAACACCTTGTTCTCAAAGCTTTAACTGGGTGCTAATTAAAAGGAAACCACAAATACCTGTAGACACTGCGGCCCTCCAGGACTGGAGTTTGACACCCCTGCCGTAGATGATGCGCTCCCCTGCCTCTGGCATGTGTACTAGAACCAGTCTACTAAAATATAGAAATTTTCGTTTTTAGTTCAGTGTTAAGTAAGAATGGATTTGTCTCTGTTGCTTTAATCAAACCCAGGTGGCATGCTACATTCTTTACTAGCATTAAAAAAAAAGTGATAAAAACTGAGACAAAAAAAATGTACAGCAACTTACTGTAGATGTATTTTGGGTAGAGTCAGTTTTCGATGAAAGCCCGTTTGGGGAAGTTGCACAATGTGTCTCAAAGAATGACAGAAATGTGTGCAAAGCAGCTTGCGCCCGGTGGATCTTTACCTTCAGGGTATCCTTAAGTGCCATTTCCTATTCTTAAAGATACTTACAGTACGTAACAGACTAATAAGACAACCTTCCACCTTTTCTCTTCCAGGACACAGGAGCCTTTTCCATGCGTAGAGGTGAAGAAAGGGTCTGATTCTGCCCAATACAGATACAACATGAAGTACCCCATCATCGGGCAGTGTGTCATCATCAACAACAAGACCTTTGCGTGTAACATTTACAGTGCAGTCCAAAAGTATTTGGACAGTGACAATTTTTTTGTTGACTACGAGGCTAAAGTTCAGGCGTTCAGCTTTAATTTGAGGGTTTTTACATCTATATCAGGTGAACCGTGTAGCAAGTGTAGCCCTTTTATACAAACCCCCCCCCCCCCCCCCCCATTTTAGGGGACCAAAATTAATAAAAGAAATTAACCAAGTTAAATAAATTAATCATATTTAATATTGGGTGGCATATTCTTTCATTGCCATGACTTTCTGATGCTTGTGACTGAACGACTCTTGGGGCCGGATTTACTGAATGGTTGCTACTGCTTTTGCTTAAAAGTCGCAACATCTACATCGGATTTACTAAACGGTCGCAAATTCGCAATGGGTAAAAATCGCTATTAGGATGTAAATGGCGGGGGTAACGTCACTGTGTGACTTTCAATTTAAAACGCATAGTTAAATGTATTCGTGCATATGTATTACTGGAGTGAAAGCGCTAAAACAGGGTGGAGATTATGTAAATTAGGCCAATGAAGTATTCTGTCTGATTTACTAAAGCAGGCATTAATAGCGACTCTCGTCTTTGCGTGATAATTTTTTATATCTCCTGAAATCAGGTGTAACTTGTCAGCACAGATATAGCCTATACCTCACAGCAGGGCCGCAGTCACGGTAAAGTCACACACAAAGCGGTGTGGAGCGGATTTCTCGTGCGATTACACCGCCTCCATTCATTTTCAATGAGAGGCGATTCCTCGTGTCTGCAAAGCATGTTGTGATTGCTCGCGATGCGAGAAGTCCAGGCGAGACGGTGAACGTGGAGCAATAACCAATCAGATTAAAGATTGTGGGAGGCGAGAGCGATGGCATGCGATTTCATCACTTCCTGTGGGACTTTACCATTAGCCAGCAAGCCAGAAATTGATTCCGAGTATGGAAAGAGCTGGTTAGGAATCTATACTCTGACACAGTAAATGGCAATTTGATGTAACTACATCAATAAGTCTAGGTCCCACCAAGCAACCGGGCCAGGACGTTGAGCAATACATTTCATCAGGTCCTTCACTGGTGACTCTCTCTCATGCCTTAGCCGTATTATCAGGTCCTTCACTGGTGACTCTCTCTCATGCCTTAGCCGTATTATCAGGTCCTTCACTGGTGACTCTCTCTCATGCCTTAGCCGTATTATCAGGTCCTTCACTGGTGACTCTCTCTCATGCCTTAGCCGTATTATCAGGTCCTTCACTGGTGACTCTCTCTCATGCCTTAGCCGTATTATCAGGTCCTTCACTGGTGACTCTCTCTCATGCCTTAGCCGTATTATCAGGTCCTTCACTGGTGACTCTCTCTCATGCCTTAGCCGTATTATCAGGTCCTTCACTGGTGACTCTCTCTCATGCCTTAGCCGTATTATCAGGTCCTTCACTGGTGACTCTCTCTCATGCCTTAGCCGTATTATCAGGTCCTTCACTGGTGACTCTCTCTCATGCCTTAGCCGTATTATCAGGTCCTTCACTGGTGACTCTCTCTCATGCCTTAGCCGTATTATCAGGTCCTTCACTGGTGACTCTCTCTCATGCCTTAGCCGTATTATCAGGTCCTTCACTGGTGACTCTCTCTCATGCCTTAGCCGTATTAGCAGGTCCTTCACTGGTGACTCTCTCTCATGCCTTAGCCGTATTATCAGGTCCTTCACTGGTGACTCTCTCTCATGCCTTAGCCATATTATCAGGTCTTTCACTGGTGACTCTCTCTCATGCCTTAGCCGTATTAGCAGGTCCTTCACTGGTGACTCTCTCTCATGCCTTAGCCGTATTAGCAGGTCCTTCACTGGTGACTCTCTCTCATGCCTTAGCCGTATTATCAGGTCTTTCACTGGTGACTCTCTCTCATGCCTTAGCCGTATTAGCAGGTCCTTCACTGGTGACTCTCTCTCATGCCTTAGCCATATTATCAGGTCTTTCACTGGTGACTCTCTCTCATGCCTTAGCCGTATTAGCAGGTCCTTCACTGGTGACTCTCTCTCATGCCTTAGCCATATTATCAGGTCCTTCACTGGTGACTCTCTCTCATGCCTTAGCCATATTATCAGGTCTTTCACTGGTGACTCTCTCTCATGCCTTAGCCGTATTAGCAGGTCCTTCACTGGTGACTCTCTCTCATGCCTTAGCCGTATTAGCAGGTCCTTCACTGGTGACTCTCTCTCATGCCTTAGCCGTATTAGCAGGTCCTTCACTGGTGACTCTCTCTCATGCCTTAGCCGTATTATCAGGTCTTTCACTGGTGACTCTCTCTCATGCCTTAGCCGTATTATCAGGTCCTTCACTGGTGACTCTCTCTCATGCCTTAGCCGTATTAGCAGGTCCTTCACTGGTGACTCTCTCTCATGCCTTAGCCGTATTATCAGGTCTTTCACTGGTGACTCTCTCTCATGCCTTAGCCGTACTCTCTTCAGCATTCAGCAGTGAAACTGGCACATCGGGCCGTTTCATTGAGATTTATCACCAGCAATGTGATTATGCGCTTGAGTGACAGAGGATGTATGAGGTCAGATTGGATTTCACAGGACAGTTAAGAGGTGCATTTAATTCAGCTACTTATAAGCAAACAGCCTGGAGGGAGGTTATCAGCACATCAGTGTAACTCTACTCCCAGGCTGAAATACGTCTTTATATAACCGAGCGTGAAGCACAAAGTCACACTGACTGAAATATAGAGTTGGGTCGTTGGGTTTTTTTATTTTTTATTTTTTTTGGTGGTCAATCGAAGAATCAGAAAGTAAATGACCTGTGTGTCTTCCACAAAAAACTAATCTTAACAAGCATTTTAATCTCATATTTAGACTTTTCTGTTACTTTTTTGCTAAATAAAACAAACTATCTGCCAGTGGGGTGAGATATTTTTACTCATTTTAAGATTTGCCAGTGGGGTAAGATAATTTCACTTGTCAAGTAAAAAGTAACTGAAAAAAAGCTAATATTTTCCACTTTTGAGGGAAAAAATATGCTTTTAAGTCTTATTACAAGACTAAAACACTTGTTAAGACAGACATTTTGTGCAGTGCACCCATGAACTCAGCCAGCTGACTTCACCAATTAGTTATATTTCCCAGCTGTGCTAATTAGCATATCCAGGTGATGGGGAGAGGACTTTTACTTTCTGAACCAAATCAAACTTCTGCTCTTAATAATTTAATTAGCCAATTTTAGACATTTTAGCTCATTCCATGATATTAACAGCAGCTGATTAATGTTCTTGCACCTGTATATACTTGTATTGTAGCATTTCATTGTGGTCTAATTCACAGAGTGAATCTGTGTTGCTGTATATGACGAATTAGCTGATTTAGCCAGCGTAACTGGTTGCAGCAAAAACCTGCATACACACCAGCCCTCCAGGACTGGAGTTAAACCAGCATACACACCGGCCCTCCAGGACTGGAGTTAAACCTGCATACACACTGGCCCTCCAGGACTGGAGTTAAACCTGCATACACACCGGCCCTCCAGGACTGGAGTTAAACCTGCATACACACTGGCCCTCCAGGACTGGAGTTAAACCTGCATACACACCAGCCCTCCAGGACTGGAGTTAAACCTGCATACACACCGGCCCTCCAGGACTGGAGTTAAACCTGCATACACACCGGCCCTCTAGGACTGGAGTTAAACCTGCATACACACCGGCCCTCCAGGACTGGAGTTAAACCTGCATACACACTGGCCCTCCAGGACTGGAGTTAAACCTGCATACACACCGGCCCTCCAGGACTGGAGTTAAACCTGCATACACACCGGCCCTCTAGGACTGGAGTTAAACCTGCATACACACCGGCCCTCCAGGACTGGAGTTAAACCAGCATACACACCGGCCCTCCAGGACTGGAGTTAAACCAGCATACACACCGGCCCTCCAGGACTGGAGTTAAACCTGCATACACACCCTCCAGGACTGGAGTTTCCCACACTTGGGTTAGGTGGGATGACACACAGTCCTGGTAACTGCTGTCTGTTGTTTGCTGTGTGTGTATTACAGGCGTGTCGTGGGTCAAAAATGGATCCTGGAATAATGAAGGCGGACGGCCTGGCTCTGGATGCTCCAGGCATGAAGATCCCGATTGAGGCAGACTTCCTGTACGCATACTGCACTGTTCCAGGTACCACCACACCCCTCCCCCTCATTGAAACTATGGTTACCGCATCATTCAAAAATAACTCTGGAAGGATCTGTCACTTTCTAGAATTTACATATTTACCTCCAGGGTGTGAAATTAACAGCAGCCAAATGGTGGTAAAATTTTGATTGTAGCTGGTAAGATTTGGTAAGATTTGCTAGTCCAGCAGCCACTTTGGCTGACCAGGGCCCACATGTATAAACAGTGCTGAGCAGAAAAATGCCTTCAGAAAGCCGCGTAAGGGAGTTTCCACGCAGAAATTCAGATGTATAAAATAACACGTGCTGTGAGAATTTGCGTACTTCTGCACACGCTGGACACCGTACGTACGTAATGTTTGGAGTCCGTGTGATATGGCGACACCGTGACCGAAAGGCAGAGGTAGAAAATGCAAAACCTTTTTTAAGCCGAACTCCGACTTTCACCCTGAGCGCTTTTTTACTCCGTTTGAGGGCCCAGGCTGTGATATATTGTAGAAGGTAAGGTGGCTGGTAAAATGTTTTAAATGGCTGGTGATTTTTTTGAATCCACATTGCCACTCTGGCCAGTGGGTGAAGAAGTACATTTCATGCCCTGTTTACCTTTGGAGTTATTATCTTCTAATATCTACTTGCTTGATCAGAGATTGAATCCTGGTCAACCTGTAAAAGTCAAATACATTGACTACTACCTGTAATACATTGACTACTTTAATTCCTTTTATTCCTTGTGCATATCTTTTTAAGCTATTTATTTTTTTAATTATAAGTTGTCAGATTTGCAGTCGACCCCTCATTTCACTCTTATTGTATCTTGCTTGACACGTGACAAATAAACATTGAATTGAATTGAATAATCTTACATTGCTGTTCATCTGAAATAAATGCTTGTAAAAGCAGGTGTCCAACACTCTTGGCGTTTGTTTTTCCGTAATAAGCAATGTTTATAAACATACTATAATATTTTAACAATATATTTATTGAACCTCTTAAACTGTAGATTTCATCATATGTACCATTATCCATGTGTGCATTTATACTCCTGGTGGTTTTTCACTGTCCTGTAGTTGATTACCGTTGCTTTTCCGGCCCAGGGTATGTTAGCTGGAGGGACGAACAAAATGGATCCTGGTTCATCCAGTCGCTGTGTTTCATGCTGGCCAAGTATGGGAAAAAGCTGGAATTATTGCAGATCCTGACCCGTGTTAACAACAAGGTGGCACTGGAATATGAGACATCCGTCGAGGACCCAACAAGCAAGAAGGAGATGCCAGAATTCACTTCTAGGCTCACCAAAGACCTGTACTTCTAATGCAAACCTTCCTTATGAGATACTTCTAATGCAAACCTTTCTTATGAGATACTTCTAATGCAAACCTTTCTTATGACATACTTCTAATGCAAACCTTTCTTATGAGATACTTCTAATGCAAACCTTTCTTATGAGATACTTCTAATGCAAACCTTTTTTCTTATGAGATACTTCTATAAACAAGTCTCTGTGATTCTTTGTTATGTAATCTGGGATCTTTATAGTAGACATTTATTTGGGTTTATTATTTTAATTATTGGAGTATTAAATCAATCGTGTGTTTGGTGAGATCTCTCATTCTAGGAAACACTGTGACAAAGTTGTGTGAAAAGCAAAGTTTCATTGAGGTAATGATTTACTTGGAGCAAATATCTTTTATTGTAATTATTAATTGACAGCTGGAAAGAATAGAACGAGTGTATTATGAAAACACAGATTAAAATGTATTTACTGCATGCACCTCATCTTAGTAAACACACTGTCAATATAAATTAATATTACATTACAAATTCTCAAACTGATTGAAAAACAGACAGATGATTAGATTACATTACATTCACTTAGCACACTTGTTGTAACGTTCCGCTCCCTTCCAGTCCGTTCTCCATGTTTTTCCCTTTCCTCCCGTGTCATGTCGGATTCCCTTTGTCCGTGTTTTCCCCGTTGCTACAGGCTGGGCGTGCCCCTTCTGTCTGTTTCACTCTGTTCCCCCACTTCGGGTTCAACCTATCTCCTTCCCCCCTTGTTGCATGCATTCCGCACCAGTCAATTAGTCAATCACCCTCGGTTACATTCCTCACGCTTTCGTTATTGTTTTCAATTTCACTCCCTTACTTAAACCTCCCGCTGGCTGCTGTTCGGTGCCAGTTCGTTAACGTACTTCGTTTGTATCCTGGTCTCCTGTTTTCTAGTCCTGTTCACTAAAAACTCTGCTGTGGGTTTTTCCCTGTCAGCTCCTCGGTTCCAGAACCAGCTGTTTGATAGTTATCCAGTCTGTAGCTGTTACGTCTCCCTGTGTGTGTTGCGGTACCCCTGCTCCCAGTTAACGTTGCCTGCGCAGTTGGGTGCTCTGCCTCTCACCTACCTCTGCCTTCAGTCCAGTTCCTGTTGGACCTCCCGGTCCAGTTCCGGTTCAGAACTCACCTCCCGTATCAAGTCCAGTTCCGGTTCGGAACAACCCTTCGTTCCCGTGATCCAGTTCCTGTTGGACCTCCCGGTCCAGATCCAGTTCCGGTTCGGAACTCACCTCCCGTATCAAGTCCAGTTCCGGTTCGGAACAACCCTTCGTTCCCGTGATCCAGTTCCTGTTGGACCTCCCGGTCCAGATCCAGTTCCGGTTTGGAACTCACCTCCCGTATCAAGTCCAGTTCCGGTTCGGAACAACCCTTCGTTCCCGTGATCCAGTTCCTGTTGGACCTCCAGATCCAGTCCAGTTCCGGTTCGGAATTCACCTCCCGTATCAAGTCCAGTTCCGGTTCGGAACAACCCCTCGTTCCCGTGATCCAGTTCCAGTGTGGACCTCCCGGTCCAGTACAAGTCCAGCTCCGGCTTGGCGCAGTTCACTTTGCCGGAGGACTTCCTCAAGTCTCTTTATTATTGTGTTAACTTGTGTTCAGCTTGGGACTACCCCAAAGCTCCTAATAAATCCTAATTTCTGTTCATCTGTCTCTTGGTCGTTGCATTTGGGTTCAGCCCGTGTTTGGTTCGTGACACTTGTATTCTGATCATCTTGCAATGTTGGAGAAATGTGAATGCATTCACCTGTGGTATAGCTGAAAGCCTTGTGTTTGATTACGGAATAAACATCATGGTGTTGTTAGTGGTGTGATATGAAGATATTTTACCATTGCAGCAGTACAGACCTGCCATCACATTTGCTGTTAATGATTAATATTGTTAATAACGATACTGCTGGAAAAAAAGGATGTGTCCTTAGCTCTCTTACATCACCATGTTGAAATTTAAAGTAAAAAAGAAAGAAAAAAAAATCCAGAACCCATTCACATGTTTCAGTCATTCCTCAAGTCCTTTTCTCTAAGAAAAACATAGAAATAACTATTACACATTACAGATCACAGGAAGAAAAAGGCAAGTACGTTGGTTATATCCAGTAATCTAAAGCATTCTCAATGGTAAAAAATGTTACATATAAATACGCATAACTGTTAATGGTGATAAGACGGGGTTTTGGTAAAGTACATAAAGATAATATCTATTTTGAATGGTACTATTTTGAATAGTACAATATTGTACTAATTGTTTATTCTCATCAATTTATTTCTGCTAGGATGAGTTTGTTTTCATGGAAATCACTACTATAGTACTATAGTTTTATATTATTTAAAAAATAAGTATTGTATATTATGCTATTATTACTGTTATTTTAAAGTGCAACATATAATATAAGTTTTTGTTTGTAATTATGAATTGTTGAGAGAAATTACAATGTGCAGATGAATAATGTTGTTTAAATAATGTTTATATCTGATTATAAACCCGTTCAACAATTTACTACATACTTTGCTAGATACACTTCGGGATACATTGTTATTAAACGTGAAATATGTGAATATACCGTTATAGGATATATATTTCAAATTTTCCATTAGCAAATTGGGTGAAAATCTTTATTTAGATTTTTAAAAATCTGTCACTAAAAAATCTGTTCCTTTTTTTCCAATTGGTCACATGCTACCCCAGGTGAAAAAGTAGTATACTGGAGTATATACTTAAAGTAGTATACTTTAGTGTTGTAAAAATATAATTTAGAGATACACAAGTTATTACAAGTATGCTTTTCTTTTTTAGACTTAATTTGAAGTATGTTTAAGGTGTACTTTTAAAGTGCACTTCAAAATAGTTGTCATTAAGTGAAACTTTAATGTACTAAAAATAAGTGTACTAATTCAGCAACACACTTGTAGTGGTATTTAGGTATACTTTTAAAAAGTGTACTTTGTTGGAAGTGTATTATAAGCTGTATTTTATTGTACTTATAAAAAGTGTACTATTTTCAAGTCAGAAATAGCACACTATTAGTAAACTTTATTAAAGTATACTTTTATTTCACTTCATTAAAAGTGTATTTCAGTACACTTACACATAGTGCACTTTATTGTAAGTATATTTTAACTTGTACTCTAGTGTACCTCCAAAAAAGTATACTACATCTGAAATACTTACAGTTGTCTTTTAGTACACTTATGAGAAGTATATTTTATTTCAAGTTCTACATAGCACAGTATTAGTAAGCTTTATTAAAGGGTACTTTATGGTCACTTCAAGTATTTTTAGTGTACTTAAAATAAGTGCACTTTCTTCTAAGTATATTTCAAGTTGTAATATAATGTACTTATATAAAAAAGTATACTAAATCTGAAATACGTTTAGTGGTAATTTATTGCGGTAAAAAGTGTATTTTCTTCTAGTCCTAGATAACACACTATTAGTGAGCTTTATAAAAGTGTACTTTAAATTAACTGCATTAGTAGTGTATTTCAGTACACTTACAAAAAGCGTTGCTTTATAAAAAGTGTACATTTACAAAACGTGCACTTTATTGTAAGCATATTTCAAGTTGTACTGTAGTGTACTTCAATACTGAATCTGAAATATTTATAGTGGTAGTTTTTTTCTACGTATATTTCAAGTTGTACTGTAGTGCACTGCAACAAATTATTCCAATTCCAAAAAAGTTGGGACAGTATGTAAAATGCACATAAAAGCAGAAAGCAGTGATTTGTAAATTTTCTTTTACATATATTTAATTGAAAACAATAAATATACCTTATCAACTTTATTTAATAGATTAATCTGTAAATTACACGGGAATAGTATGGAACCCATTCTTGGCTAAATGGCTGTAAGTCATCAAGGGTCTGATGTATCAAATGAGCCTCAAACCATCACAGATATGCAGTAGCTATGGATGGACTTTAAGGGTTGTTCCTCCAAATTTTTTAATTTTCCGATTGAACTCTATGGAAAAATAAGTCAGGATAAACAACCCTTAAAGTCATCCAACCATATCTACTGCATATTTGGCAGCAGAGTGATGGTTTGAGGCTTGTTTGATACGTCAGATCCTTGAGGACTTACAGCCATTTAGCCAACCATGGGTTCCATAGTGTTCCAGCGTAATTTACAGCTGAATCGACAGTCCCCACCCCAATTCCCATAGAGATCCATTCAAATGCAGAGAGGTTATATTATTGCTTGTAAGAGTACCAAAAAATAAGATATCAAGAGTCTTTTAATGTTGTTGGATCACATATAGTGCCATGAAAAAGTATTTGCCCCCTTCCTGATTTCTTCTATTTTTGCATATTTGTCACACTTAATTGTTTCAGCGCTTGAAACTAAATTTTATATGAGACAAAGACAACCTGAGTAAACACTAAATACAGTTTTTAAATGATAATGTCATTTCTTGAAGGAAAAAGGTAATCAAACACCAACTGGCCCTGTGTGAAAAAGTAACTGCCCCCCCCCAGTTACTCAATAAACCAATTAACCATATGTTATTGATAATTGCGTTAAATTTGACTAGACACACCCAGGCTTGATTACTGCCAGCCCTGTTGAATCTAAACATCACATAAATAATACCTTTCTAGCAATATGAAGTAGGCTAAAAGGTCTTAACAAGCAGCACACTATGCTGCGATCAATATAAATTCCAGAAGAGCTGAGAAAAAAGTTACTGATATATATCAACCATTTCTAAGGCTCTGGGACTCCAGCAAACCACAGTGAGAGCCATTAACTTCAAATGGACAAAACTAGGAAAAGTGGTGAATCTTCTCAGGAGTGCGATGGTGCGGGTATGTTTTGCTGTTTCAGGGCCTGGCCGACTTGCCATAATTGACAAAACCATGAATTCTGCTCTCTACCAGAAAATCTTGAAGGAGAATTTCTGTAATTTGAAGCTCCTGCGCAACTGGGTTATGCAGCAAGACCATGCAAATCTCCACGCAGCTAGACCAATGAGGGAATAGCTCGGAGCGAAGGTTTAAGCGTGATGTATTCCGCTATTGCTGTGGGAAAAGGTAAAGGTTATTGTGAAATATTACTGTTCTTGCAACTGGGTGAGACTGCTCTTTAGATTCACGGGATCAGCTAATAAGTGACCACATATCAAAGGTAATCATACCACCTTATCTTTCGCTTTAAGTCTGGCCTACGCTGACCCCAGTTTTAGGCCGCCTGTGTACATTACATTGACTATCAGCCACCAACGCTGATTCTGTACTCATTTATCTGACTACAATTAGAATTGATGCTTGATTACGAATGGAATTCTGTTCTGTTTAAACTATCTATACCGGGGACGCTGATAGCCCCGGATACGGGGTGCAGACTGACACACTGAATCGGACTGACAAGCTCAGAGACCCTAGACCATAGAAACTCAGAGGGTTTGGAACGTGTCACCATCACAGGTGTACAGAGGGTTTGTACCATAGAATCTACCAAATACTAGGAAACAGAAACTCAGAGGTTTTGAGCATATCACCATCACAGGTGTTCAGAGGTTTTAGACCATAAAATCTTCCTAATACTGGCTAAGGCCTAGCAGATCATTCACATTACCACAAACAAGATTACTCAGTGTGAAACCCGGTAATAGAGACACAATTCACAGAAACCATGCAAATCAAGTCTAGATATAGAACAATTTATTAGCCAGGCAGGTAATGTACTTAAACTAATCAAGGTTATTTACAGAATACAGAGTTAAATACTTTGTCATACCTGGCCGTCGCTACACACAAAAAGCACGGTGGTAAGATGTGCGGGAGAGTCTGACTACAGCTTCCCAGAGGGCTTTGTTTCCTCTGCTTAAATGCCCAAATTCTACATTTGAACTGGCTGCCGGCGGTCGTAAAACCATAAACTAGCCAGAAATAGTTCAATTGCACTTTTAGTCTCCACTTGAAGGGGCGGCAGTGTGGTATAATGGTTAAGGAACTGGGTTTGTAACCGAAAGGTTGCCGGTTCGATTCCCAGGTCGGACACTGCCGTTGTACCCTTGAGCAAGGTACTTCACCTGCATTGCTTCAGTATATATCCAGCTGTATCAATGGATACTATGTATAAATGCAAAATAAATGCTGTGTAAGTCGCTCTGGATAAGAGCGTCTGCTAAATGCCTATAATGTAATGTGATGGGGGGAACTTCCACAAAGACAGTTTATTCCTGAGTTATGAAATATACATTCCATCCATGTTGAACATTTAGGAAATGTAGGCCATTGCACCACCCACACAGAGACCATCACAATGATATTTAACATGAGTAGGTCTAAGTTTGTGTTGTCATGAGAATCCCATCTCTGCAGTTTTTCAGATGCTCAAATCTGCACGCGCAATAAGTGTTTGTGCTCTTGTGCGTCTGGTGGGTTCAGTTCTGCTCAAATCTGCACGCGCAATAAGTGTTTGTGCTCTTGTGCGTCTGGTGGGTTCAGTTCTGCTCAAATCTGCACGCGCAATAAGCGTTTGTGCTCTTGCGCGTCTGGTGGGTTCGGGGCGTTATTGCTTTTTTGGAGCGCAATCCGTGAACGACAGAGACAAAAAGAAAAGTATGTCCTCTCTGTCTCTCTGCAATTTATAATGGCTCAATCTTGAAATGTTGACATGATATAATTTCCACAGAATTCTGCCAGTTAAAATGTGAGACAACTGCTTTGTTGAACTCATAGCAACAGGTGCAAAATCTTATTACGTCAAGACTTTTGCCAATGTACCTTTGTGCAAAACATGGTACACTGTCAGACAAAAAAAGTATGAAAAGAACCTAAAAAGGTACAAACGCTCGTCACTGATGTGGTACCCTATAGGTACATAGAATTGTACCCTTGCCCAGCAATACATAATTCATTTGTACCTTTTTTGCTTGAAAAGGTACTTGTTAGTACTGAAGAATTGCTTTGTATTTCTGAATTACACTTCTGTTTGTTGCCAGGACTTGCAATTACATTCGAGGAATAAGAGGGTGATGTACAGCATGATGTTGGTCAGCTTTCCAGTCTAACATGCCCTTACACTCCAAACTGGCCCCGGCATTTATACACATCTAACAGGAAATTTCATATAGGTGGTGACAAAAGGTAGGCTAGACAGAGAAGTCTCGTGGATGTGTATTCCCGGGAAACTCGGGGGTCATTCATGCAAAAAAATAAGATATCAAGAGTCTTTTAATGTTGTTGGATCACATATAGTGCCATGAAAAAGTATTTGCCCCCTTCCTGATTTCTTCTATTTTTGCATATTTGTCACACTTAATTGTTTCAGCGCTTGAAACTAAATTTTATATGAGACAAAGACAACCTGAGTAAACACTAAATACAGTTTTTAAATGATAATGTCATTTCTTGAAGGAAAAAGGTAATCAAACACCAACTGGCCCTGTGTGAAAAAGTAACTGCCCCCCCAGTTACTCAATAAACCAATTAACCATATGTTATTGATAATTGCGTTAAATTTGACTAGACACACCCAGGCTTGATTACTGCCAGCCCTGTTGAATCTAAACATCACATAAATAATACCTTTCTAGCAATATGAAGTAGGCTAAAAGGTCTTAACAAGCAGCACACTATGCTGCGATCAATATAAATTCCAGAAGAGCTGAGAAAAAAGTTACTGATATATATCAACCATTTCTAAGGCTCTGGGACTCCAGCAAACCACAGTGAGAGCCATTAACTTCAAATGGACAAAACTAGGAAAAGTGGTGAATCTTCTCAGGAGTGCGATGGTGCGGGTATGTTTTGCTGTTTCAGGGCCTGGCCGACTTGCCATAATTGACAAAACCATGAATTCTGCTCTCTACCAGAAAATCTTGAAGGAGAATTTCTGTAATTTGAAGCTCATGCGCAACTGGGTTATGCAGCAAGACCATGCAAATCTCCACGCAGCTAGACCAATGAGGGAATAGCTCGGAGCGAAGGTTTAAGCGTGATGTATTCCGCTATTGCTGTGGGAAAAGGTAAAGGTTATTGTGAAATATTACTGTTCTTGCAACTGGGTGAGACTGCTCTTTAGATTCACGGGATCAGCTAATAAGTGACCACATATCAAAGGTAATCATACCACCTTATCTTTCGCTTTAAGTCTGGCCTACGCTGACCCCAGTTTTAGGCCGCCTGTGTACATTACATTGACTATCAGCCACCAACGCTGATTCTGTACTCCTTTATCTGACTACAATTAGAATTTGTTTGTACCATAGAATCTACGAGATTAACTCGAAACTCAGAGGGTTTGGAACGTATCACAGAGGTTTTTGACCATAGGATCTACCAAATACTAGGAAACAGAAACTCAGAGGTTTTGAGCATATCACCATCACAGGTGTTCAGAGGTTTTAGACCATAAAATCTTCCTAATACTGGCTAAGGCCTAGCAGATCATTCACATTACCACAAACAAGATTACTCAGTGTGAAACCCGGTAATAGAGACACAATTCACAGAAACCACGCAAATCAAGTCTAGATATAGAACAATTTATTAGCCAGGCAGGTAATGTACTTAAACTAATCAAGGTTATTTACAGAATACAGAGTTAAATACTTTGTCATACCTGGCCGTCGCTACACACAAAAAGCACGGTGGTAAGATGTGCGGGAGAGTCTGACTACAGCTTCCCAGAGGGCTTTGTTTCCTCTGCTTAAATGCCCAAATTCTACATTTGAACTGGCTGCCGGCGGTCGTAAAACCATAAACTAGCCAGAAATAGTTCAATTGCACTTTTAGTCTCCACTTGAAGGGGCGGCAGTGTGGTATAATGGTTACGGAACTGGGTTTGTAACCGAAAGGTTGCCGGTTCGATTCCCAGGTCGGACACTGCCGTTGTACCCTTGAGCAAGGTACTTCACCTGCATTGCTTCAGTATATATACAGCTGTATCAATGGATACTATGTATAAATGCAAAATAAATGCTGTGTAAGTCGCTCTGGATAAGAGCGTCTGCTAAATGCCTATAATGTAATGTGATGGGGGGAACTTCCACAAAGACAGTTTATTCCTGAGTTATGAAATATACATTCCATCCATGTTGAACATTTAGGAAATGTAGGCCATTGCACCACCCACACAGAGACCATCACAATGATATTTAACATGAGTGGGTCTAAGTTTGTGTTGTCATGAGAATCCCATCTCTGCAGTTTTTCAGATGCTCAAATCTGCACGCGCAATAAGTGTTTGTGCGTTCAGTTCTGCTCAAATCTGCACGCGCAATAAGCGTTTGTGCTCTTGTGCGTCTGGTGGGTTCAGTTCTGCTCAAATCTGCACGCGCAATAAGCGTTTGTGCTCTTGCGCGTCTGGTGGGTTCGGGGCGTTATTGCTTTTTTGGAGCGCAATCCGTGAACGACAGAGACAAAAAGAAAAGTATGTCCTCTCTGTCTCTCTGCAATTTATAATGGCTCAATCTTGAAATGTTGACATGATATAATTTCCACAGAATTCTGCCAGTTAAAATGTGAGACAACTGCTTTGTTGAACTCATAGCAACAGGTGCAAAATCTTATTACGTCAAGACTTTTGCCAATGTACCTTTGTGCAAAACATGGTACACTGTCAGACAAAAAAAGTATGAAAAGAACCTAAAAAGGTACAAACGCTCGTCACTGATGTGGTACCCTATAGGTACATAGAATTGTACCCTTGCCCAGCAATACATAATTCATTTGTACCTTTTTTGCTTGAAAAGGTACTTGTTAGTACTGAAGAATTGCTTTGTATTTCTGAATTACACTTCTGTTTGTTGCCAGGACTTGCAATTACATTCGAGGAATAAGAGGGTGATGTACAGCATGATGTTGGTCAGCTTTCCAGTCTAACATGCCCTTACACTCCAAACTGGCCCCGGCATTTATACACATCTAACAGGAAATTTCATATAGGTGGTGACAAAAGGTAGGCTAGACAGAGAAGTCTCGTGGATGTGTATTCCCGGGAAACTCGGGGGTCATTCATGCAAAAAAATAAGATATCAAGAGTCTTTTAATGTTGTTGGATCACATATAGTGCCATGAAAAAGTATTTGCCCCCTTCCTGATTTCTTCTATTTTTGCATATTTGTCACACTTAATTGTTTCAGCGCTTGAAACTAAATTTTATATGAGACAAAGACAACCTGAGTAAACACTAAATACAGTTTTTAAATGATAATGTCATTTCTTGAAGGAAAAAGGTAATCAAACACCAACTGGCCCTGTGTGAAAAAGTAACTGCCCCCCCAGTTACTCAATAAACCAATTAACCATATGTTATTGATAATTGCGTTAAATTTGACTAGACACACCCAGGCTTGATTACTGCCAGCCCTGTTGAATCTAAACATCACATAAATAATACCTTTCTAGCAATATGAAGTAGGCTAAAAGGTCTTAACAAGCAGCACACTATGCTGCGATCAATATAAATTCCAGAAGAGCTGAGAAAAAAGTTACTGATATATATCAACCATTTCTAAGGCTCTGGGACTCCAGCAAACCACAGTGAGAGCCATTAACTTCAAATGGACAAAACTAGGAAAAGTGGTGAATCTTCTCAGGAGTGCGATGGTGCGGGTATGTTTTGCTGTTTCAGGGCCTGGCCGACTTGCCATAATTGACAAAACCATGAATTCTGCTCTCTACCAGAAAATCTTGAAGGAGAATTTCTGTAATTTGAAGCTCATGCGCAACTGGGTTATGCAGCAAGACCATGCAAATCTCCACGCAGCTAGACCAATGAGGGAATAGCTCGGAGCGAAGGTTTAAGCGTGATGTATTCCGCTATTGCTGTGGGAAAAGGTAAAGGTTATTGTGAAATATTACTGTTCTTGCAACTGGGTGAGACT
This sequence comes from Ilyophis sp. 1 JC-2022, assembly GCA_022702515.1. Taxonomy (NCBI): domain Eukaryota; kingdom Metazoa; phylum Chordata; class Actinopteri; order Anguilliformes; family Synaphobranchidae; genus Ilyophis; species Ilyophis sp. 1 JC-2022. The sequence goes on along the minus strand of JAKUDI010000846.1, from coordinate 10,365 downwards.
GCTCTTTAGATTCACGGGATCAGCTAATAAGTGACCACATATCAAAGGTAATCATACCACCTTATCTTTCGCTTTAAGTCTGGCCTACGCTGACCCCAGTTTTAGGCCGCCTGTGTACATTACATTGACTATCAGCCACCAACGCTGATTCTGTACTCCTTTATCTGACTACAATTAGAATTTGTTTGTACCATAGAATCTACGAGATTAACTCGAAACTCAGAGGGTTTGGAACGTATCACAGAGGTTTTTGACCATAGGATCTACCAAATACTAGGAAACAGAAACTCAGAGGTTTTGAGCATATCACCATCACAGGTGTTCAGAGGTTTTAGACCATAAAATCTTCCTAATACTGGCTAAGGCCTAGCAGATCATTCACATTACCACAAACAAGATTACTCAGTGTGAAACCCGGTAATAGAGACACAATTCACAGAAACCACGCAAATCAAGTCTAGATATAGAACAATTTATTAGCCAGGCAGGTAATGTACTTAAACTAATCAAGGTTATTTACAGAATACAGAGTTAAATACTTTGTCATACCTGGCCGTCGCTACACACAAAAAGCACGGTGGTAAGATGTGCGGGAGAGTCTGACTACAGCTTCCCAGAGGGCTTTGTTTCCTCTGCTTAAATGCCCAAATTCTACATTTGAACTGGCTGCCGGCGGTCGTAAAACCATAAACTAGCCAGAAATAGTTCAATTGCACTTTTAGTCTCCACTTGAAGGGGCGGCAGTGTGGTATAATGGTTAAGGAACTGGGTTTGTAACCGAAAGGTTGCCGGTTCGATTCCCAGGTCGGACACTGCCGTTGTACCCTTGAGCAAGGTACTTCACCTGCATTGCTTCAGTATATATCCAGCTGTATCAATGGATACTATGTATAAATGCAAAATAAATGCTGTGTAAGTCGCTCTGGATAAGAGCGTCTGCTAAATGCCTATAATGTAATGTGATGGGGGGAACTTCCACAAAGACAGTTTATTCCTGAGTTATGAAATATACATTCCATCCATGTTGAACATTTAGGAAATGTAGGCCATTGCACCACCCACACAGAGACCATCACAATGATATTTAACATGAGTAGGTCTAAGTTTGTGTTGTCATGAGAATCCCATCTCTGCAGTTTTTCAGATGCTCAAATCTGCACGCGCAATAAGTGTTTGTGCTCTTGTGCGTCTGGTGGGTTCAGTTCTGCTCAAATCTGCACGCGCAATAAGTGTTTGTGCTCTTGTGCGTCTGGTGGGTTCAGTTCTGCTCAAATCTGCACGCGCAATAAGTGTTTGTGCTCTTGCGCGTCTGGTGGGTTCAGTTCTGCTCAAATCTGCACGCGCAATAAGTGTTTGTGCTCTTGTGTGTCTGCTGGGTTCAGTTCTGCTCAAATCTGCACGCGCAATAAGCGTTTGTGCTCTTGTGTGTCTGCTGGGTTCAGTTCTGCTCAAATCTGCACGCGCAATAAGCGTTTGTGCTCTTGTGTGTCTGCTGGGTTCAGTTCTGCTCAAATCTGCACGCGCAATAAGTGTTTGTGCTCTTGCGCGTCTGCTGGGTTCAGTTCTGCTCAAATCTGCACGCGCAATAAGCGTTTGTGCTCTTGCGCGTCTGGTGGGTTCGGGGCGTTATTGCTTTTTTGGAGCGCAATCCGTGAACGACAGAGACAAAAAGAAAAGTATGTCCTCTCTGCAATTTATAATGGCTCAATCTTGAAATGTTGACATGATATAATTTCCACAGAATTCTGCCAGTTAAAATGTGAGACAACTGCTTTGTTGAACTCATAGCAACAGGTGCAAAATCTTATTACGTCAAGACTTTTGCCAATGTACCTTTGTCCAAAGCATGGTACACTGTCAGACAAAAAAAGTATGAAAAGAACCTAAAAAGGTACAAACGCTCGTCACTGATGTGGTACCCTATAGGTACATAGAATTGTACCCTTGCCCAGCAATACATAATTCATTTGTACCTTTTTTGCTTGAAAAGGTACTTGTTAGTACTGAAGAATTGCTTTGTATTTCTGAATTACACTTCTGTTTGTTGCCAGGACTTGCAATTACATTCGAGGAATAAGAGGGTGATGTACAGCATGATGTTGGTCAGCTTTCCAGTCTAACATGCCCTTACACTCCAAACTGGCCCCGGCATTTATACACATCTAACAGGAAATTTCATATAGGTGGTGACAAAAGGTAGGCTAGACAGAGAAGTCTCGTGGATGTGTATTCCCGGGAAACTCGGGGGTCATTCATGCAAAAAAATAAGATATCAAGAGTCTTTTAATGTTGTTGGATCACATATAGTGCCATGAAAAAGTATTTGCCCCCTTCCTGATTTCTTCTATTTTTGCATATTTGTCACACTTAATTGTTTCAGCGCTTGAAACTAAATTTTATATGAGACAAAGACAACCTGAGTAAACACTAAATACAGTTTTTAAATGATAATGTCATTTCTTGAAGGAAAAAGGTAATCAAACACCAACTGGCCCTGTGTGAAAAAGTAACTGCCCCCCCAGTTACTCAATAAACCAATTAACCATATGTTATTGATAATTGCGTTAAATTTGACTAGACACACCCAGGCTTGATTACTGCCAGCCCTGTTGAATCTAAACATCACATAAATAATACCTTTCTAGCAATATGAAGTAGGCTAAAAGGTCTTAACAAGCAGCACACTATGCTGCGATCAATATAAATTCCAGAAGAGCTGAGAAAAAAGTTACTGATATATATCAACCATTTCTAAGGCTCTGGGACTCCAGCAAACCACAGTGAGAGCCATTAACTTCAAATGGACAAAACTAGGAAAAGTGGTGAATCTTCTCAGGAGTGCGATGGTGCGGGTATGTTTTGCTGTTTCAGGGCCTGGCCGACTTGCCATAATTGACAAAACCATGAATTCTGCTCTCTACCAGAAAATCTTGAAGGAGAATTTCTGTAATTTGAAGCTCATGCGCAACTGGGTTATGCAGCAAGACCATGCAAATCTCCACGCAGCTAGACCAATGAGGGAATAGCTCGGAGCGAAGGTTTAAGCGTGATGTATTCCGCTATTGCTGTGGGAAAAGGTAAAGGTTATTGTGAAATATTACTGTTCTTGCAACTGGGTGAGACTGCTCTTTAGATTCACGGGATCAGCTAATAAGTGACCACATATCAAAGGTAATCATACCACCTTATCTTTCGCTTTAAGTCTGGCCTACGCTGACCCCAGTTTTAGGCCGCCTGTGTACATTACATTGACTATCAGCCACCAACGCTGATTCTGTACTCCTTTATCTGACTACAATTAGAATTTGTTTGTACCATAGAATCTACGAGATTAACTCGAAACTCAGAGGGTTTGGAACGTATCACAGAGGTTTTTGACCATAGGATCTACCAAATACTAGGAAACAGAAACTCAGAGGTTTTGAGCATATCACCATCACAGGTGTTCAGAGGTTTTAGACCATAAAATCTTCCTAATACTGGCTAAGGCCTAGCAGATCATTCACATTACCACAAACAAGATTACTCAGTGTGAAACCCGGTAATAGAGACACAATTCACAGAAACCACGCAAATCAAGTCTAGATATAGAACAATTTATTAGCCAGGCAGGTAATGTACTTAAACTAATCAAGGTTATTTACAGAATACAGAGTTAAATACTTTGTCATACCTGGCCGTCGCTACACACAAAAAGCACGGTGGTAAGATGTGCGGGAGAGTCTGACTACAGCTTCCCAGAGGGCTTTGTTTCCTCTGCTTAAATGCCCAAATTCTACATTTGAACTGGCTGCCGGCGGTCGTAAAACCATAAACTAGCCAGAAATAGTTCAATTGCACTTTTAGTCTCCACTTGAAGGGGCGGCAGTGTGGTATAATGGTTAAGGAACTGGGTTTGTAACCGAAAGGTTGCCGGTTCGATTCCCAGGTCGGACACTGCCGTTGTACCCTTGAGCAAGGTACTTCACCTGCATTGCTTCAGTATATATCCAGCTGTATCAATGGATACTATGTATAAATGCAAAATAAATGCTGTGTAAGTCGCTCTGGATAAGAGCGTCTGCTAAATGCCTATAATGTAATGTGATGGGGGGAACTTCCACAAAGACAGTTTATTCCTGAGTTATGAAATATACATTCCATCCATGTTGAACATTTAGGAAATGTAGGCCATTGCACCACCCACACAGAGACCATCACAATGATATTTAACATGAGTAGGTCTAAGTTTGTGTTGTCATGAGAATCCCATCTCTGCAGTTTTTCAGATGCTCAAATCTGCACGCGCAATAAGTGTTTGTGCTCTTGTGCGTCTGGTGGGTTCAGTTCTGCTCAAATCTGCACGCGCAATAAGTGTTTGTGCTCTTGTGCGTCTGGTGGGTTCAGTTCTGCTCAAATCTGCACGCGCAATAAGCGTTTGTGCTCTTGCGCGTCTGGTGGGTTCGGGGCGTTATTGCTTTTTTGGAGCGCAATCCGTGAACGACAGAGACAAAAAGAAAAGTATGTCCTCTCTGTCTCTCTGCAATTTATAATGGCTCAATCTTGAAATGTTGACATGATATAATTTCCACAGAATTCTGCCAGTTAAAATGTGAGACAACTGCTTTGTTGAACTCATAGCAACAGGTGCAAAATCTTATTACGTCAAGACTTTTGCCAATGTACCTTTGTGCAAAACATGGTACACTGTCAGACAAAAAAAGTATGAAAAGAACCTAAAAAGGTACAAACGCTCGTCACTGATGTGGTACCCTATAGGTACATAGAATTGTACCCTTGCCCAGCAATACATAATTCATTTGTACCTTTTTTGCTTGAAAAGGTACTTGTTAGTACTGAAGAATTGCTTTGTATTTCTGAATTACACTTCTGTTTGTTGCCAGGACTTGCAATTACATTCGAGGAATAAGAGGGTGATGTACAGCATGATGTTGGTCAGCTTTCCAGTCTAACATGCCCTTACACTCCAAACTGGCCCCGGCATTTATACACATCTAACAGGAAATTTCATATAGGTGGTGACAAAAGGTAGGCTAGACAGAGAAGTCTCGTGGATGTGTATTCCCGGGAAACTCGGGGGTCATTCATGCAAAAAAATAAGATATCAAGAGTCTTTTAATGTTGTTGGATCACATATAGTGCCATGAAAAAGTATTTGCCCCCTTCCTGATTTCTTCTATTTTTGCATATTTGTCACACTTAATTGTTTCAGCGCTTGAAACTAAATTTTATATGAGACAAAGACAACCTGAGTAAACACTAAATACAGTTTTTAAATGATAATGTCATTTCTTGAAGGAAAAAGGTAATCAAACACCAACTGGCCCTGTGTGAAAAAGTAACTGCCCCCCCAGTTACTCAATAAACCAATTAACCATATGTTATTGATAATTGCGTTAAATTTGACTAGACACACCCAGGCTTGATTACTGCCAGCCCTGTTGAATCTAAACATCACATAAATAATACCTTTCTAGCAATATGAAGTAGGCTAAAAGGTCTTAACAAGCAGCACACTATGCTGCGATCAATATAAATTCCAGAAGAGCTGAGAAAAAAGTTACTGATATATATCAACCATTTCTAAGGCTCTGGGACTCCAGCAAACCACAGTGAGAGCCATTAACTTCAAATGGACAAAACTAGGAAAAGTGGTGAATCTTCTCAGGAGTGCGATGGTGCGGGTATGTTTTGCTGTTTCAGGGCCTGGCCGACTTGCCATAATTGACAAAACCATGAATTCTGCTCTCTACCAGAAAATCTTGAAGGAGAATTTCTGTAATTTGAAGCTCATGCGCAACTGGGTTATGCAGCAAGACCATGCAAATCTCCACGCAGCTAGACCAATGAGGGAATAGCTCGGAGCGAAGGTTTAAGCGTGATGTATTCCGCTATTGCTGTGGGAAAAGGTAAAGGTTATTGTGAAATATTACTGTTCTTGCAACTGGGTGAGACTGCTCTTTAGATTCACGGGATCAGCTAATAAGTGACCACATATCAAAGGTAATCATACCACCTTATCTTTCGCTTTAAGTCTGGCCTACGCTGACCCCAGTTTTAGGCCGCCTGTGTACATTACATTGACTATCAGCCACCAACGCTGATTCTGTACTCCTTTATCTGACTACAATTAGAATTTGTTTGTACCATAGAATCTACGAGATTAACTCGAAACTCAGAGGGTTTGGAACGTATCACAGAGGTTTTTGACCATAGGATCTACCAAATACTAGGAAACAGAAACTCAGAGGTTTTGAGCATATCACCATCACAGGTGTTCAGAGGTTTTAGACCATAAAATCTTCCTAATACTGGCTAAGGCCTAGCAGATCATTCACATTACCACAAACAAGATTACTCAGTGTGAAACCCGGTAATAGAGACACAATTCACAGAAACCACGCAAATCAAGTCTAGATATAGAACAATTTATTAGCCAGGCAGGTAATGTACTTAAACTAATCAAGGTTATTTACAGAATACAGAGTTAAATACTTTGTCATACCTGGCCGTCGCTACACACAAAAAGCACGGTGGTAAGATGTGCGGGAGAGTCTGACTACAGCTTCCCAGAGGGCTTTGTTTCCTCTGCTTAAATGCCCAAATTCTACATTTGAACTGGCTGCCGGCGGTCGTAAAACCATAAACTAGCCAGAAATAGTTCAATTGCACTTTTAGTCTCCACTTGAAGGGGCGGCAGTGTGGTATAATGGTTAAGGAACTGGGTTTGTAACCGAAAGGTTGCCGGTTCGATTCCCAGGTCGGACACTGCCGTTGTACCCTTGAGCAAGGTACTTCACCTGCATTGCTTCAGTATATATCCAGCTGTATCAATGGATACTATGTATAAATGCAAAATAAATGCTGTGTAAGTCGCTCTGGATAAGAGCGTCTGCTAAATGCCTATAATGTAATGTGATGGGGGGAACTTCCACAAAGACAGTTTATTCCTGAGTTATGAAATATACATTCCATCCATGTTGAACATTTAGGAAATGTAGGCCATTGCACCACCCACACAGAGACCATCACAATGATATTTAACATGAGTAGGTCTAAGTTTGTGTTGTCATGAGAATCCCATCTCTGCAGTTTTTCAGATGCTCAAATCTGCACGCGCAATAAGTGTTTGTGCTCTTGTGCGTCTGGTGGGTTCAGTTCTGCTCAAATCTGCACGCGCAATAAGTGTTTGTGCTCTTGTGCGTCTGGTGGGTTCAGTTCTGCTCAAATCTGCACGCGCAATAAGTGTTTGTGCTCTTGCGCGTCTGGTGGGTTCAGTTCTGCTCAAATCTGCACGCGCAATAAGTGTTTGTGCTCTTGTGTGTCTGCTGGGTTCAGTTCTGCTCAAATCTGCACGCGCAATAAGCGTTTGTGCTCTTGTGTGTCTGCTGGGTTCAGTTCTGCTCAAATCTGCACGCGCAATAAGCGTTTGTGCTCTTGTGTGTCTGCTGGGTTCAGTTCTGCTCAAATCTGCACGCGCAATAAGTGTTTGTGCTCTTGCGCGTCTGCTGGGTTCAGTTCTGCTCAAATCTGCACGCGCAATAAGCGTTTGTGCTCTTGCGCGTCTGGTGGGTTCGGGGCGTTATTGCTTTTTTGGAGCGCAATCCGTGAACGACAGAGACAAAAAGAAAAGTATGTCCTCTCTGCAATTTATAATGGCTCAATCTTGAAATGTTGACATGATATAATTTCCACAGAATTCTGCCAGTTAAAATGTGAGACAACTGCTTTGTTGAACTCATAGCAACAGGTGCAAAATCTTATTACGTCAAGACTTTTGCCAATGTACCTTTGTCCAAAGCATGGTACACTGTCAGACAAAAAAAGTATGAAAAGAACCTAAAAAGGTACAAACGCTCGTCACTGATGTGGTACCCTATAGGTACATAGAATTGTACCCTTGCCCAGCAATACATAATTCATTTGTACCTTTTTTGCTTGAAAAGGTACTTGTTAGTACTGAAGAATTGCTTTGTATTTCTGAATTACACTTCTGTTTGTTGCCAGGACTTGCAATTACATTCGAGGAATAAGAGGGTGATGTACAGCATGATGTTGGTCAGCTTTCCAGTCTAACATGCCCTTACACTCCAAACTGGCCCCGGCATTTATACACATCTAACAGGAAATTTCATATAGGTGGTGACAAAAGGTAGGCTAGACAGAGAAGTCTCGTGGATGTGTATTCCCGGGAAACTCGGGGGTCATTCATGCAAAAAAATAAGATATCAAGAGTCTTTTAATGTTGTTGGATCACATATAGTGCCATGAAAAAGTATTTGCCCCCTTCCTGATTTCTTCTATTTTTGCATATTTGTCACACTTAATTGTTTCAGCGCTTGAAACTAAATTTTATATGAGACAAAGACAACCTGAGTAAACACTAAATACAGTTTTTAAATGATAATGTCATTTCTTGAAGGAAAAAGGTAATCAAACACCAACTGGCCCTGTGTGAAAAAGTAACTGCCCCCCCCAGTTACTCAATAAACCAATTAACCATATGTTATTGATAATTGCGTTAAATTTGACTAGACACACCCAGGCTTGATTACTGCCAGCCCTGTTGAATCTAAACATCACATAAATAATACCTTTCTAGCAATATGAAGTAGGCTAAAAGGTCTTAACAAGCAGCACACTATGCTGCGATCAATATAAATTCCAGAAGAGCTGAGAAAAAAGTTACTGATATATATCAACCATTTCTAAGGCTCTGGGACTCCAGCAAACCACAGTGAGAGCCATTAACTTCAAATGGACAAAACTAGGAAAAGTGGTGAATCTTCTCAGGAGTGCGATGGTGCGGGTATGTTTTGCTGTTTCAGGGCCTGGCCGACTTGCCATAATTGACAAAACCATGAATTCTGCTCTCTACCAGAAAATCTTGAAGGAGAATTTCTGTAATTTGAAGCTCATGCGCAACTGGGTTATGCAGCAAGACCATGCAAATCTCCACGCAGCTAGACCAATGAGGGAATAGCTCGGAGCGAAGGTTTAAGCGTGATGTATTCCGCTATTGCTGTGGGAAAAGGTAAAGGTTATTGTGAAATATTACTGTTCTTGCAACTGGGTGAGACTGCTCTTTAGATTCACGGGATCAGCTAATAAGTGACCACATATCAAAGGTAATCATACCACCTTATCTTTCGCTTTAAGTCTGGCCTACGCTGACCCCAGTTTTAGGCCGCCTGTGTACATTACATTGACTATCAGCCACCAACGCTGATTCTGTACTCCTTTATCTGACTACAATTAGAATTTGTTTGTACCATAGAATCTACGAGATTAACTCGAAACTCAGAGGGTTTGGAACGTATCACAGAGGTTTTTGACCATAGGATCTACCAAATACTAGGAAACAGAAACTCAGAGGTTTTGAGCATATCACCATCACAGGTGTTCAGAGGTTTTAGACCATAAAATCTTCCTAATACTGGCTAAGGCCTAGCAGATCATTCACATTACCACAAACAAGATTACTCAGTGTGAAACCCGGTAATAGAGACACAATTCACAGAAACCACGCAAATCAAGTCTAGATATAGAACAATTTATTAGCCAGGCAGGTAATGTACTTAAACTAATCAAGGTTATTTACAGAATACAGAGTTAAATACTTTGTCATACCTGGCCGTCGCTACACACAAAAAGCACGGTGGTAAGATGTGCGGGAGAGTCTGACTACAGCTTCCCAGAGGGCTTTGTTTCCTCTGCTTAAATGCCCAAATTCTACATTTGAACTGGCTGCCGGCGGTCGTAAAACCATAAACTAGCCAGAAATAGTTCAATTGCACTTTTAGTCTCCACTTGAAGGGGCGGCAGTGTGGTATAATGGTTAAGGAACTGGGTTTGTAACCGAAAGGTTGCCGGTTCGATTCCCAGGTCGGACACTGCCGTTGTACCCTTGAGCAAGGTACTTCACCTGCATTGCTTCAGTATATATCCAGCTGTATCAATGGATACTATGTATAAATGCAAAATAAATGCTGTGTAAGTCGCTCTGGATAAGAGCGTCTGCTAAATGCCTATAATGTAATGTGATGGGGGGAACTTCCACAAAGACAGTTTATTCCTGAGTTATGAAATATACATTCCATCCATGTTGAACATTTAGGAAATGTAGGCCATTGCACCACCCACACAGAGACCATCACAATGATATTTAACATGAGTAGGTCTAAGTTTGTGTTGTCATGAGAATCCCATCTCTGCAGTTTTTCAGATGCTCAAATCTGCACGCGCAATAAGTGTTTGTGCTCTTGTGCGTCTGGTGGGTTCAGTTCTGCTCAAATCTGCACGCGCAATAAGTGTTTGTGCTCTTGTGCGTCTGGTGGGTTCAGTTCTGCTCAAATCTGCACGCGC
>JAKUDI010000845.1:0-22747 GCA_022702515.1 Ilyophis sp. 1 JC-2022 | reverse complement strand
CACTGATATTAGAACCCCTTTTCATTGCATGGATAAAATACATCCTTAACATCGATTAAAACATACAAATAATGAAACGAACAAAATATGTATGAAGGAATAGTGTGATCCAATACTACAAATCCCTCCACCAATGCAACCCGTGTGAAAACCACCTATTTTTAGCAATCAACGTTCTGCGCCATCAAGAGCCAGACGCATCAGCGCAGAATATTTAAAATCAATCACAAGGATTAATCTTTTGCAATATTTTTCTCAATTAGTTTCTCAGTGATCATTGTAGCTTTGCTTAGTGCCAAAATTCTACTCTGGTTTCCCTTACAAAGAAAAACCTTCCCCACTTCGATACAGGCATACCATATAAATAAACCATTTTCGATAGAAAAGAAAATTATCATATAAATAATAAAAACTTACGTGTGGAGCAAATTGCAAGAGCTTGTCCTTTCGCCTTTTCCTACCAATAAGTAACATTCACAAACTGTCCCCTTCGTGTTTCCGTCGCAAGTTGCCCACCTTTCATTAGTCTCCCTCGCAAGGAAACCTATTAGGAACGAACGAGAAAATGCCTGTCAGACCAACAGCTTCGGTTCACAAAAAAGCACAATTGTTTAGCAAAAAATTATCTTGGTGTGGACCGTAGAGCGCTGAAAAAAATGCCATGGTGTTATATGTACAGAGTAAAATCCCCAGGCGGAGGCCTATCTCAGGTGTATTTGGGGCGTTGGTCGTTATGGTTTTGGATTAAGATGGTAGGTTAGGTCAATGCATATCCGGGGACAATTTAATAAATCGCGTGTTTGGCCGCAAAAATTGAAGGAAACAAGGCCGATGAGTGCAAGGTCTAACGTGATTTTCATTTTTTACGCCAGTAATCATCTACTAATTTTTTTATCATTTGAAATAGATATAAAGCCCGCTATAATGTGCAATATGTAAATATCAGAATACTCCACATTGAGCCGATGCCCCCCACTGCAAAAGCCACAACAAGTAGTAAAACAAACGAATTCAATAGTCTCAAACTGGGAAAATTTACAGTTTCGCAATATCGAAAATATATCCGAGTTTCGGTCTTGAGGCTGTCCGGACGTGTGACACAAAGCTCACGAAGAATCACACTTTCACAGCACACAAGCAGTCTATTGTCTTCTCACAGGAAACAGAAACACTAAACACAGGCGCGCCCTCGATCCTCTAGTCCAAACCGGTTTTGGTGAAATGCTCTTCGATCTCTGATAGACCCTGCGTGCGGTCTCACGTTACGCTCTAAAAAAAATATATCAGGAAAGAGTAGTTTTTTGAGCAGTTTTTAAAAATCCTCAAGAAAAAAATAAAGATCTGAAGGCTTTAATCCAGTATCAGCAGTTACTTATTTAGAAGCGAAAAATTTGTATCACAGAGCCAAACCAAAATTAGTCAAGTCCCCCAACATTCAGCGCTGTTGCGATGGTTAACTGAGAAACTATCTGCCCTTTCTACCTAGTATATAAAAACTCTACCTGTCTGGGTGACGTCACCAGACCCATGGGACTACTTCCTGAACGAAACTTAAGGTGTTGGGGGTCCCCCCATCACCTCCCCGGAGGGGAAGAGAGAGGAAGAGATTAGCAAAATATCACCTGCCGAAAAATGGGTAAATTTCCCGATAGAAACTATTACTCACCGCTAGATCGTCCCCCCAACCTCAGGCAAACCAAATATTTACGGTGTCCCCCCCCCACCTGTAAAAACAACGTTTGAGCCTATATAGCGTCTTTGTGACTTCGTCTCAGTTAAAAACAAAATATATAGCCTAAGATACAAATAAGATTTTAATATAAATTTGTTTAGGCTATTTATTAAATTATTAATATTAGCAATACGTAGCCCAAATTCATTAAATGTAGCCTACTGTTCGGCCTAATCAATTATTAATTAAATTATAATGTTGACCACAGAATAACACAAAGCATTATGTTAAAAAATACATTCGATATTTCATCCATAAATGGAATTTTCAACAGTTTAACCAATTCAGAAGTGCAAATAATGTGTTAGGCGTCCCCCATACTTGACAGTGCAAAGCAAATGTCTAGCTAAAACAAGCAATAGTAACTGGTTAATGCTAGCTAGCTAGTGTAAATGCAAATGATGGCTTGTTAGTGACACTAAAATAAACAAACAGTATTTTCCACTTAACTATACAACTATTGTTAGGAGTACTCTTACGTAACAATTTGTACTGCATTTTTTTGGTATACTTTTTTCACTTAACTATAAAGTTAATACACTTAACTATAAACTTAATATATTAACACCAATATTTGTCTTTATGGCTGTATCTATTAGAAAACCCAAAGAAAACACAATTTTTGTATGTGTCTTAACGGTTTCAAGAACTAGGACTCGTGTCCAGATTCATTAAATAGCGAGCTACATATGGGTGAGTGCCATAGAAACCTGGCCATCTGTCTGCTGGTCAGCCAAAGAGGAGGAACCACTGAATCTTTGATATAGTCAGACAAACATTTACCATAGTTATCTTATCTGAGTGCTATTGTTTACTTTTGTGATAAAGCATGTTGTTATGGCATGCAATAAAATACTATAGAAGTGACAAGTAGCGGCTGGTGCCTTATTGCTTATTGCATGCCATTAAATAGTATTTTGTATTAGTTGTGTATCGTTGTGTCAAGAGACAGAATCAGAACGTATATATATATATATATATATATATATACATATATATATATATATATATATATATATATATATACAGGTGCAGCTCAAAAAATTAGAATATCGTGGAAAAAGTTCAATATTTTTTGTCACTCATTTCAGAAAGTGAAACTCATATATTATATAGATTCATTACACATAGAGTGAAATATTTCAAGCCTTTATTTCTTGTAATTTTGATGATTATGGCTTACAGCTAATGAAACCCAAAATTCAGTGTCTCAGAAAATTAGAATATTTTGCTTTAACATATTTTTAAAGTATCATATTTAATATTTGGTCGCATATCCTTTGCATGCTGTTACTTCCTGAAGTCTGTGACCAATCAAACATCAAAAAGACTCTCGATATCTTATTTTCAGGTACTGTTACAAGCGATACTATATCTATATGTAATGAATCTATATAATATATGAGTTTCACTTTCTGAAATGAGTGACAAAAAATATTGAACTTTTTCACGATATATATATTTTTTAATTTTAATTTTTTGAGCTGCACCTGTATATATATATACAGTATACAACAGAAGTGAGTACACCCCTGTGCAATATCATTTAAATGTCAAATGATTCAAAATTGTATCACCTCTCAATAATTGCATTATTTCTAAGTTGACAAGTAGAGTGTTTCCTCTTATGAACAATCTCATAAAAACAAAATACTTTAGAAAGACTATAGTGAAAATACAGGTCTCAAAGTAGAAACGCAATGCAACAAAAGTGAATACACCAGTGATCACCGACACACAAGTTAGAAAACCTGTGATCATTGAAACAAAATTGAGTACACCTGTGATTTCCAATTAGCCTAATTGCATGAACATGGTTATAAAATGACCCGTGAAACGATGCCAAGGACAGTGTGCTACTTGCACAATCTAGCTCTGAAAAACAGACGGGCAAGTGCTTCAGATTTGGCACAGGGGTTATCAATGGAAATCTGAGTTTCTGTGACAGCTCAGACCGTGTGAAGGACACTGCATAACGTCAACCTCTAAGGATGCGTCTAAGAAAAACAAAAAAAACCTTGCTTGCTCTTTGGCACAAAACTGCAAGATTAAACTTTGCTAAAAAATGTGAAAAGAAGCCTGATAAATATTTGGGAGCACGTTCTTTGTTCAGATGAGACCAAGGTAAATTTGTTCGGCTCAGATGGGGTCCAGCATGTTTGGCGTGAACCTGTCCAGGACTACCGCAGTGAATGCATAGTCCCGACCCGTGAAGGACGGAGGTTGAAGTGGATGGCACCATGAATGCCTGTGGATATACCAAAATACTGACTGACAAGATGACTCCCAGTCTCCAGAAGCTTGGCAGAAGAGTAATATCCCAGCATGACGACGATCCAAAGCACACTGCCAAAATCACGCTAGTTTCTAAAAAAAGAAAAAAGTAAAAATTATGACCTGGCCAAGTATGTCGCTTGACTTGAATCCAATAGAACACCTTTGGGGTTTTTAAAGAGAAAGGTAGAGCAACACAACCCCTCCAGCAAAGAGCAGCTGAAAAAAATAGTCTCTGAAGAATGGCAGAACATCGCTCCAGAAATGTGTGCAACACTGGTATCCTCCATGCCAAGAAAGATTGAGTCTGTCATCAAAAATAAAGGTGGACATACAAAGTATTGAAAAAATAAAATATTTGAATCTCAGTAATGAAAGATGTACTGACTTTTGTTGCATTGAGTTCCTACTGTGGGGCCTGTATTTTTAATATAGTAAATGTAAACTGTTTTTCATTTTACATAAGAGCAAATGTAAAACTTAAAAGTAATGCAATTACTGTAAGGTGATACAATTTTGAATAATCTGACATTTAAGGTGTACTCACTTCTGTTGTATACTGCATAGGCGTCATTTACACGCCTCCCAATATCCGAGAAAGCCCTATATGTCCCCTCTCCCAATGTTACATCGACAGAAATGCATAAAAGCGCATGTATTATAGCCCATGTACGAGGTTGTATACGGTAATCAGTGGGCGGGCCAATAATGTTCCATATCCAAACTACACTAGCAAAGCAGTGTTTCATTTCAGGCGTAGTAGGCTGTATCGAGTGGAAACGCGGGGCTTAGGTTCCGGAAGCAAAAACTCCATTCTAGTGATGGGAGGTTCGACTCTTTTTACCAACTCGAGTTTGTATGAGTCACTCACCAAAGAGTTCGACTCAAGTCAGTCGAACTTCCGGTTTAGCCCTCCTGAATGGGATAAAGTAATTTAATATTGCGGCGACTTTGAGACTTTCCAAATGTTATCGGTACGAATGGATCAAATTCTGATAGTGAAACGAGTTATTTCGTGGGGGTTGTGACGCTCCAAAAAAATTATCCATCGTTTTATAGCCGCTCCTTTTCCCATGATTGTGTGCAAGAAAACTGCTTTTCGGACCTGGACGTTGTAATTACACGGTTTGACCACTAAATAAAATTGACTTCAAAGCCCGTCGCTTTTCTGGGGGCTTGCTCAGTACTGTCACTCACGAGTTAGCGAGCTCAGGGCAGGGGTCGGGTTCCGGGGCTGGGGGAGCGAGTACTGGGTGACCGAGTGAGTAGCTATTTCGTGCAACCCGAGTCAGACAGCTCCGGGCGGGTTGGGAGAGCAAGTGAGTGAGTGATTCGTGCAGCCAGATCTTCAGCTCAGGGCAGGGAGAGTGAGTACGGAGTTGAAACAAGCGCCAAAAAGTGGTTGCTTTCTCACAGGGCTAGGTTAATACAGTGATTTACCTCATGCATTTCCACAAATACAGTTAATATAAGAGTTGCACAATAATGTAACACGTTGTCTCGCATCATCTTCGCAGTTCGCATTAGCAAGTAGCAGGTATGTCAGTGGCGAGTCAGTGAACGAGTTAGTGGAGGAGAGGACTTGTCACTCCTGAGTCAGTAAAAAGAGTCGTTCGTTTCGAACGATTCGTTCAAACTCGCACATCACTACTCCATTCACTTTTTACATGGGGTGTGTCCGAATGGTTTCCGTCCTGGCATCGGACGACTGTATAGCCTACTGCTTAGGCTACTGCATACTGTTTAGTGGCATAAAAATGTCCTCCATGCTCCATACTATTATCAGCGAAACTCGGAAATAAGTATATCATTTGGGGATTTTAGGCACACTACATTGCATTTAGAGAACGAGTCTAACGTAAAACACCTTCATGGAAAAATAAGTCAGGAGAAGAAACCCTTCAAGTTATCCATCCCTATCTACTGTATATCTTGCAGCAGAGTGATGGTTTGAGGCTCGTTTGATACCTAAGACCCTTGATGACTTACAGCCATTATACCCTCAAATTTGGAATTAGCGTATGTTTACAAAAATCAATAAAGTTGATAAGGTAAAACATTAAATATCTTTTATTTGTACTGTTTTCAATTAAATACATGTAAAAGAGAATCTACAAATCACTGCTTTCTGCTTTTAAGTGCATTTTACATACTGTCCCAACTTTTCTGGAATTGGGGTTTGTACATTTTCACATGATATACAATTACACATGTGTCCATAGTGGAAAAGTGATCAATATGGTAAATGGACTGCACTTATATAGCGCCTTTATCCAAAGCGCTTTACAATGGCCCGTGCTTTATCCAAAGCGCTTTACTCACCCGTGCACACACACATTCACACGCCAATGGCGGCAGCTGCCATGCAAGGTGCTAGCCTGCTCATTGGGAGCAATTTGGGGTTCAGTGTCTTGCCCAAGGACACTTCGACATGTGGACAGGAGGAGCCGGGGATCGAACCGCCAACCCTGCGATCAGCAGACGACCCGCTCTACCTCCTGAGCCACAGCCGCCCGTAGGAGGTGCCCTTTATTTTTATATGGACTCATGAGCCAACCCACGATGTTGAGTAACATGTTTGTGGAATCTGTAGAAGGAGGAAGAACAATGGGAGGTATAAATATAAATGATTTGCTTATTAATTTATTCATTGTTTAATAATTTTTTTAGCCGGGTACGCAGCCTGAGTACTCACAGCATGTGAAATAAAGGTGGGTAAAGAATGCAAGGACTTGTGTTGACAATCCACTGGTGGTGGTGGTGATGGTGATGCTGCTGGGGTGAGAGGTTGGGCGTAATTTTGTGGCCACATATAAAGAGCCAGATTTGGAAAATTTGACCAAGACACAAAGATCAGAACTTCTATTTTTTTAAAATTATCAATGGGAACATTAGGTTTTTCATGGCCACAGTGAGTAAATAGTAAAAAGGGTAGAAGAAGAAAAAGATAGAAACACCAGAATCAAATGGTTTTGAAACCTGTTCATCCACTCATATGTATTTGTGCATTGGTGCTCAATGACTCATGTCATTGTCATTGATGGGGACGTTGTGCTGTAGGAGATGCCGTCTTTCTCAATGAGATGGTAAACCGAGGTCCTTTCTTGATTGGTGCTCAATGACTCATGTTATTGGTCCCAACACTGACTTTGATCCTGGTTGTATCTGAGCATTGGTCTTGTTCGTAGCTCAGCCCTGGCTGAGGAGGTTGCTGTAACTACTGAAGGTTTACAAGTCCACATTGAACATTAGCTTCCTGTAAGCCTTGACTGAAGCTCTGAATGTTATCATGGATGATGACGACTGCTATAGTGCTTTGAAATATACGTAAAGAGGTGTGGAAGCTGAACGGTTTCCATCTGGACCACAGAATCAGTTTTTTATATCTGATTGCCAGACAATCACAATAATGTACAAACCTATAGTTGAGTATAGCATCCACCTCGACATGAAGCTCCAGCTATAACATAACAAAATGTCTGAAACTTTCCTCCCAGGGCTGAGATAAACAGGAAGCGTTGCAGGTCTGTCATCTCCAGCCAGACAAGAGAAGTAGACAGTAACATGTACAGTTTTATTCACTGTGTAAAAGTAACAGTGTGTGAGTAACCATGATTATAAATATGTAACCATAGAAAGACTCTTGAGTGTGTTTGTAAGCTCAAGGTCTTTCTTCTTATACTGGTAACGAACAAGGCATTGCAGTGTGTGATGTGTGGAAAAATCGATTGATTAGGCCTATATCAGCATGAACAGGCATAATCATGACAGCGCTTATTCCCTTCACAATATTGGTTTTGAGCCTTTGTACCAGACCTCCATTTTAGAGATGTGTCAAACACTACTTCAGTAGAATCAAGGAAATTAAAATCTTTCCCGGGGTGGCTCGGTAAAGGTGCTCTCTCTGAATGCAGTCACGGCTTTGTAGTCTTAAGGTTTGAGCCTGAGCTACGCTATTAGTTAAGCACAAGTCTGCAGTGGTGGGTTACAGCTGCTGGCCTTCAGGACACAGGGACAGGCACAGACCTTAGTCTGCTCCAGCCATATCACTGATGAAGCAAACACAGGAAGTGAGTGACAGCACGCCGCAAAAGCTTCCTCTCTCCCTCTACACCTCAGCCAGCCAATCTGTGGATGAGCCTTCTGATGTAAAATGGCTGCCGTGGGTGGGTGGGTGCTACACATTGGCAGTGGTGTATGGGAGGTTTCCCCCTTACACTCTAAAGTACTGTGCGATATATGAAGTTATAGTGTACATTCATGCAGTCCGGTCCTGTTCTGTGAAGTTCTGGTTACAGCTCAGTGCCTCACTTTCAGTGTCTATGATCAGGCTACTGAGAGAAACCTTTATTATGCAATTGAGTCAGAGCCCCAGCACTATAAACAATTTAATATAGACACTGCAGGGGTGGCCAACCATGGTCCTGGAGGGCTGATTCTATTGTTCCTCAGCCCTTAAGGATAGATTCAAGTTTATTTTCAGGCTTGTACTCTGTTATGGGCCCTAATAATAATAATAATAATAATAATAATAATAATAATAATAATACTACAAGTTAACAGCTTACTACACCTGGTGCTAATGGACATATATTCGAATACAATAGTATTCTCAGTACAGCCACAGCTTATCACTAACTTATACTGACAAGTGAGGGACTGATTGAAATTGATATAGGAAGTCTTCATAATTATCTTACTGATATGAATTACCTCAAGGCATTTATGTATCTCTCCAGTAT
Source organism: Ilyophis sp. 1 JC-2022 (assembly GCA_022702515.1). NCBI lineage: Eukaryota > Metazoa > Chordata > Actinopteri > Anguilliformes > Synaphobranchidae > Ilyophis > Ilyophis sp. 1 JC-2022. The sequence continues at coordinate 13,999 of JAKUDI010000845.1, read as the reverse complement.
TGCCAGTAAACCTTTATAGTTTCTGGATCAAGATCAATTGAGCCTTTGTCATGGTTTACTGTAATCAGAACAGAAGGTAAACAAGGGTCAGTGAACTGAAAAATATTTGGTCAATACTTGAATGAAGAATGTCATAATTCTGTATTGTAAAATGTTTATATTTTTTAACACATGTCTGTGTGGGAAGATATTTTTTGTAAAAACATTCCTACAACAGGGCAGAGGTCAGAGGAAAACCTCCAGTTGCTCCAAGTGGTATGTGTTGTTTAGAAAGCCTGCAGAGCCCTCTAGTGGTCAGATGTAGAAAACTTTAGGTTACTGTCGTAACCCCGGTTCTTTGAGTAATATGAGCGAGATGTCTCGCTATGGGATGTGACCCTCCGCAGCCCTGACAGAAGTACCTATCTCAAATAACCAATCCTGATTGGTCAGAGAAGCGTGTCCCTCCGCTGCGTGATGTAGTCCCCCCCACTACAAATACCGCAACAGGAGGACACGCCCGCCATTCTAAAGCCCGAAATTCCTTCTCACCGCCCAGCAAGAAGGGTTGTCTGGCGAGACATCTCGCTCATATTACTCAAAGAACCGGGGTTACGACAGTAACCTAAAGTTCTTTTTCATAATCTGAGCTCAATGTCTCGCTATGGGATGTGGTTACTCCCGCATTGCCAGACAGCTTTATCGAACAGCAACCAACCGATGGGAGGGTCCAGATGTCCAGATGCTAGGTCTGAAGGACCGCGCTGGCAACGCACGGGCCCGACACATCCAGCATGTAGAATCGGACAAAAGTCAGAGGCGAAGTCCAACTCGCCGCCGCACAAATGTCCTGAATAGACACCCCCCTGAACAAGGCCCAGGATGCAGCCATGCCCCGCGTAGAGTGAGCGCGCAGGCCCGCAGGCGGGCGCAACCCCTCATTAGCGTAGGCCAAAGTTATAGCTTCCACCAGCCAGTGTGAGAGGCGCTGCCTCGAAACAGGCTGACCTTTCCTGGGATTAGCCCAGGAAATAAAGAGCTGGTCGCTCCGTCGGAAGCACTGAGTCCTGTCCACATAACAACGTATGGCCCGGACCGGACACAATGTATGAGCCCGCTGGTCATCAGCTGGAGCTGTGAACGCAGCGAGAGAAATCGGGGAGCATGAACCCACCACCTTAGGCACAAAGGCTGGGTTAGGTCTCAGCGACACCCTTACGTCCCCTGGGGCAAACTGAGTGCATGATGGATGTACCGAGAGTGCATGAATATCGCTGACCCGCTTCGCGGAAGCGAGCGCCAGCAACAACATTGTCTTAAGAGACAAATGCTTCAAACTAGCACCCTGTAACGGCTCAAAGGGGGGACCCTTAAGCCCCTCCAAAACCACCGTCAGATCCCATGGGGGCATAAGCGGCCTGGAGACTGGGAGCAGTCTACGGGCACCCTTCATAAAGCGGCACACCAGAGGGTGCTGACTCACTGTTTTGTCCCCAAAGCCCACGTGACTGGCGGCAATGGCCGCCAGATACACTTTGACTGTCGAGAAGGCTCTGCCATCATCGATGAGGCTCTGCAGGAATGATAAGACCACCGGAACAGAGCACTGAAAAGGGGCGTGATTCCGATCATGGCACCACCGCTCAAACACCCCCCACTTACCAGTGTACAAAGACCTGGTGGAGGGGGCCCGGGCATTCTGAATAGTGTTAATCACACTCGGAGGAAGGCCCGCAGTGGTCATAGAGAGCCACTCAGGGGCCACGCCCACAGTTGTAACCTGTCCGGGTGTGGGTGGAACACCGTCCCCCCCCCCTGTGACAACAGGTCCCTGCGTATTGGCAACTGCCAAGGCCGGGCGCACAGCAACTGATAAATCTCCGCCAACCAGTGCATCGCCGGCCAGTGTGGAGCTATCAGGATAAGAGAGTGTCTGTGTTCCCTCACCCTCGCCAGGGTGGGAGGAACCAGCGCCAGAGGGGGAAACGCATAGAGCAGCTCGTGAGGCCAGTCGTGCGCCAGAGCGTCCAGCCCCAAGGGGGCCCCCCGACTGTGTAGGGAGAAGAACAGCTGACACTGGGTGTTCCCCTCCGACGCAAACAGGTCCACTTTGGCGCGGCCATAAATGGACCAAATCTGCGTCACCACGAGAGGGTGTAAAGTCCATTCTCCGTATACGGGCGCACCCCTGGACAAGAGGTCCGCCCCCACGTTCAGGGTCCCCGGGACATGCGTTGCCCGCAATGACAGGAGACGCACACTGCTCCACAGGATCAGTTTGCGTGCCAATATGTGTAATTGACGTGAGTGCAAACCCCCCTGGTGATTTATGTACGCCACCGTGGTCGTATTGTCCGTCCTCACCAGGACATGATGACCCCTGAGGAATGGGAGGAAATGTTTCAGAGAGAGAAACACTGCCGAGAGCTCCAGAAAATTTATGTGATGTCGCTGGAGACCCAGGCTCCAGCGGCCCCTCACAGATCTGCCCTCGTGAATGCCGCCCCACCCCTGGAGGCTGGCATCCGTAGTGACCACTTTCCTGGACAGGACGGTGCCCAGGGGCACACCCTGAGTCAGAAAAGAGGGTGCCCGCCAGTGACGTAGGGCCAACACGCAATCCGACGTCACCAAAATCCTCCGTGCGCCATGACGCACGGGGTCCAGCCTGAGCGCAGCAACCCAGCGCTGAAACTCCCTCATGTGGAGGCGACCGAGGCGTATTACGTGTATAGCCGAGGCCATCAGGCCCAGCAGGCGCAGACACACCCTGAACGGAACGTAACAGTGTCTCTGAAAAAGAGCAAGACATGCCTTGAAACTGTTCGCCCTCTCCTCCGAGAGGCGCGCAGTGAACGGCATTGATAGCAGCTGTAACCCGAGGAAGATTATTTCTCGACCCGGTGAGAGATTGCTCTTTTCCGTGTTTATCACAAAGCCCAACTCTGACAGATGACGTGTGACAAACTCCGTGTGCGACCTGGCCTCCTGCTCCGAGCGCGCTAGGAGAAGCCAGTCGTCCAAATATGTGGCCAGGCGTATTCCCCCCCGCCTTAGCGGGGTGACCGCCGCGTCCGTACACTTCACGAACACCCTCGGGCTGAGGGAAAGTCCGAACGGGAGCACTCGGTACTGATAGCACACTCCCTGAAACGCAAACCGCAGATACTTTCTGTGGGCAGCGTACACTTTTATATGGAAATAAGCGTCCCTCAGATCCACTGATGTGAACCAGTCGCCTGGTTTTATTAGACGCAACAGTGATGCCTGTGTCAGCATCCTGAACTTGTATTTCCTTAAGTGACAGTTCAGAGCCCTGAGGTCCAAGATAGGGCGAATTCCTCTCCCCCCCCGTTTGGGGACGAGAAAATATCTTGAATAATACCCGGATTGACTCTGCTCGGGAGAGACGATCTGAATAGCTTTTTTGTCTAAAAGAGACATTATCTCCTCCTTTAGCACGCCAGCTAAACGTCCCTGTGCTCGTGACTGTATTATGCCGGAAAAACGAGGCGGCACAGTGTTGAACTGTAGCCGGTAACCCCGCTCTATCGTGCGTAATACCCACGGATGAGCCCCTATTTCTCTCCACTTTTGAATGTGAAAGCACAGTGAAGGGGAGAAATTCGGCTGAGGCTTTGCCAACACGGGAGGGCTCATAAGCGGTAGTATGGCTCCCTCCAGTGGCAGAGCGAGAGAATGTCCCTCGGGCCGTACTGCGCATGCGCGAACTCGCGCCGCAGTCTGGGTAAATTCCTCCGTAGCCGGAAATGGGGTGCCCATCGCCGGCAACAGAGGGACAGCCTGTCCAGCGGACATGCTGCTTATGTGCAAAGCATTCATTTTGTTTGTACTTGCTTTGTTTTTGGTCTTTTTCACACATTTTGTTTTCAACTTTATTTCTTTTAATAAAGGCAGAACATTGTGTGTGTGTGCGTGCTTGTGGACATATGAACACGGCTGTGCAACGGCAAACAGCCCGGTGGCAATGTCCCTCCTCGTCTCGTCTGGCCCTGGGGCGGAGATCAGCGACTGGAGATGAGCACTTAAAACACTCTTTGGTGGAGCCCATGAACGGGGAACTGATGGGCGCGTCACCTGGAGAAGAGGCGAAGGCGGTCAAGTAGCCTTCTTCTTCCTCCTACCCTGCGCAGCTGAAGCGGCCGGTGAAGGCGGCGGGGCTGCGGGCTGAGCGCCGGGGGGACCCTTCCAACCAACCCGAGGGGCAGGCGACTGGGATCGGGCCGGGGAAGGCTGCTGCTGCGGCCTCTTAGGGATCTTAAATCGCGCAGATTGAGCAGCGGCCTGGGCGAAAGATTTTCCCCGGGGCGGGGGAGAGACGGCGAGGGGGCTCTACGCGGCAGGCAGAGCGCAAACGCCTCGTTGTCTTTCTTCCTCGCCTCCGCTCTCTCCTGCATGGAGGTGAGAGCTGAGCCGAAGATACCCTCCGGTATGACGGGCGCATCCAGGATGTCATCTCGCTCTCTGTCAGTCAGCCTGGCGAGATTGAGCCACCTGGCTCGCTCCTGGACCACGAGAGAAGCCATAGCTTTCCCCGTGGCGAGCACAGCCACCCGCTGGACATGAAGGCACAGGTCGGTAATCACTCCCGCCTCGCGCCAAACCGCGGCGCTAGGTGCGCCGTGGAGAATGTCGGCTTGGTAAGCGGAGAGAAGCGACAGCACATTCAAAGCCCTCATCGAGAGCGCGGCCTGCTTGTACGCCCTCTCGGTCAAAGCAGACTGAAGACGCTCCGATTTAGCGGGGAGGGACGGACGTCTGCTTGAGCCAGCCATGGCGCCACCCGGGTACAGATGCGCTGCAACCGGGGACTCGACCGGGGGCATGACGAGGAGACCCAGGGCTTCCATGTTCTCGGTGTCGAGAACGGAGGCACCCGGAATCTGGTTCCTTCCGCTGTACGGCTTGTCGCTCCACATCTTGGTGAGCTCAAGCAGTAAGTCAGGAAAGACGGGAAGAAGCTGCTTAGCCGTGTTACCGCCCGGTGCTAATAGCCTGCCCTCGTAGCGCGAGCGCAAGGGCTGTGTCACCGGAGCGGGCCAGGGAATACCCATGCTCGCTGCCGCACGTTTGCACGTGTCGAGCAGGACCACAGGAACCGGGGACGAGGGACGTGCGTCCCCGCCGTCCTCCGAGCCCTCGGAAAGCAGCCCCGGCTTTGCAGCCGGCACCGGAGTGATAAAGGCCTCATACTCATCCTCGCTCTCTGAAATGAGAGGGGGATAATCGGAGTCATCCTCTACACACTCCAGCTCTAACACATCGTCGGAAGGAAAGGCAGGAACCGGGGACATCACAGACAGGGTGGCCCAGTCGGTGTGCACCTCCTGTTCCTCCTCTACCATGGGCTCCTCTTCGTCAGCGGCTACCGGGGCAGCGGCGGTCAGAAGCGGGTCCTGGTTGGACAGGCTGGCTTGGCGAGCCAGGCGGCGTCTCAAGCTTTTCGTCGTGAACATTTTACAATGTATACACGAACCGGGGACGGATAGGGACAGCCTGGCGTGGTCAGTCCCGAGACACCTCACACACACGGAGTGCGTATCCTTCCCCGAAATTCGGGCACCACAGGAGCAGGGCCGGGAGTCTCCTCTGGCATGAGGAGCAGCGGACGCCATGGGGGCAAAAAACACCGGCTGGTGCGCGGGTGTTTTTTACGCTAAGTGCTAGCTAACTGGTGTGTTAGGAGCAGGTAGGCTGATAACTGGCGTGTTAAAAGCAAGATGCTAACTGGTGTGTTTAGCAGGAAGCGTCGAGGGGAGCTGGCGTGCAAAACCTCGGCGAATATCGTGAGCGGAGTTAGCGTCCGTCGACAGAAGCTAATAATTAATTAATTCCGTCTGTGGACAGTTAAACTAACTTATGCTCGGAGAGATAATGCTTCCAGGTGAGAAGAATTTTTAGAATGGCGGGCGTGTCCTCCTGTTGCGGTATTTGTAGTGGGGGGGACTACATCACGCAGCGGAGGGACACGCTTCTCTGACCAATCAGGATTGGTTATTTGAGATAGGTACTTCTGTCAGGGCTGCGGAGGGTCACATCCCATAGCGAGACATTGAGCTCAGATTATGAAAAAGAACACTAGTTCTGCAGGCAGGGCAAAGGGACCAAGGATTGACAATCTGTTCCTGAAGCTTTCAAACTCGAGTGGTTACCGGAGGTATTACAGTTTAGTAAGCTACGAGTGCCAAAAGGCAAATTTGCCCATTGAAGTAAATTCAAAACTATGAATTCACCTTGGCCAATTTATACTATTTTGGACAGTACTTTCTAAATTCTAAAATTTGTTCGCACTGAAATCAGCAGCCTTACCACCATGCAATCTACTCCTGCCGAATGGTGGAAGTTAAGCAGGTGTGGGCTTGGTTACTTGGATAGGAGACCTCCTGGGAAAACTAAGTTGCTGCTGGAAGTGGTGTTGGTGGGCCAGTAGGGGGCAATCTTCCCTCTGGTCAAATAAATCCCAATGCCCCTGTGCAGTGATGGGGACTTTGTGCTGTAGGAGATGCCGTCTTTCTCAATGAGATGGTAAACCGAGGTCCTAACTCACTGTGGTCATTAAAGATCCCATGACACTTATCACAAAAAGTAGAGGTTTTCCCGGTGTCCTGGCTGTATTCCCAACCTGGCTATTTCAATCTGCTACCTAATCATCCCCCAGTTTAATTGGCTAAAAATCATTCTCTCCCTCTCCACCTCTGATGTGTGGTGAGCATTCTAGTGCAAAATGGCTGCCATTGCATCACCCAGGTGGGTGCTACACATTGGTGGTGGTTGAGGTGAGTTTTTCCCTCATCATTGTAAAGCGCTTTGAGTGTAAGAAAGGCGCTCTATAAATGCAAGGCATTATTATTGAAATATTACTCTTTAGGGACTGACTTTTTCTGCACCCCACAGGGAAGATATAAGATTTTTTAAATTCCTATTTGATCCGCATGTGTTTCCGTCACAGTGCGCGCACCTGCTTCCACAGGCACACCAGTGCATGAACGAGCATGTGGTTGTGACCTGGGCTGAATCCAATTCTCTGGACTCGCAGACTCAGTGCATTGAACGAGCATGTGGTTGTGACCTGGGCTGAATCCAATTCTCTGGACTCGCAGACACAGTGCATTGAACGAGCATGTGGTTATGACCTGGGCTGAATCCAATTCTCTGGACTCGCAGACTCAGTGCATTGAACGAGCATGTGGTTGTGACCTGGGCTGAATCCAATTCTCTGGACTCGTAGACTCAGTGCATTGAACGAGCATGTGGTTGTGACCTGGGCTGAATCCAATTCTCTGGACTCGCAGACTCAGTGCATTGAACGAGCATGTGGTTGTGACCTGGGCTGAATCCAATTCTCTGGACTCGCAGACTCAGTGCATTGAACGAGCATGTGGTTGTGACCTGGGCTGAATCCAATTCTCTGGACTCGCAGACTCAGTGCATTGAACGAGCATGTGGTTGTGACCTGGGCTGAATCCAATTCTCTGGACTCGCAGACTCAGTGCATTGAACGAGCATGTGGCTGTGACCTGGGCTGAATCCAATTCTCTGGACTCGCAGACTCAGTGCATTGAACGAGCATGTGGTTGTGACCTGGGCTGAATCCAATTCTCTGGACTCGCAGACTCAGTGCATTGAACGAGCATGTGGTTGTGACCTGGGCTGAATCCAATTCTCTGGACTCGCAGACTCGTGGACTGAAAGGCATTAAGTCTGGAAGCGCTTATAGAATTTTCTCATTGTGAAAATAAGGTCATAAGGGCTCAGTTTGGGATTGGGCCATTGACTACACGGAAGAGGTTTGAGCCTAGAGGTAGAGCTGCCTGCACAGGGCTGATGTATCAGAATGCATTGAGCATTCCACCCAGGAGACCTAGGATTGAATGAATCCACCTTTAGTGCCATGATTATTGTGATTATATTTTTATTTTGATATTATTACTATTAATGTTATTAATAATGTTATCTGCAATAACGTCATCTTCTTGTTGCGCCCATTGTTCTTGATGATGAATCGTGACGAGTAAATTTATATTAATAATAATAATAATAATAATAATAAATAAGTAATGAAGATGGCATACATATGTTGCTCGTAAATTAACATTCTATGATGCTAATATTGTGGGGGATCCCTGTGTCAGAGACACGGGGTAAATATTGGAAGTCCAGATGCGATAGCTGTGCAATCTGAAAATGTTCGAAAAAAACACCACTAAAACGGATAATACTCCGTAGTGAAAATAGAGGAAAATAACAGAACACAAATAACCTCGCGATAAGAACGAGGAACTCGATCTCCGAGCAAAAAACAAAGAAATAAGCTATACGCTTATCTAACTCCTGTTAGTGGAGCGAAACAAAAAGGAAAACACAGAGCTCAACAGAATCCCAAACAATTTGGGTAAGAGCACTCTGAGAAAAGAAAGGAAAAACCAAAAGAAACGAGAAAGCCTCTGCTCTGAACTCAGAGCGAAAAAGAGACTTGCTTACTTTCTAAACTTCCTAACCCTTTCTTTTTTTAAACTAGCTTTCTTACTAATCTCCTATACCTTTTTTTACCGGCTCGAATGTTACGTGGAATAACATGGAAGCAACGAGAGAGACAGGAAGCGGAGTATAAATAGTCAACGGAAATTAATAACAGGTGAACTTACTAATGACGAGGCGAAAGCAAAACCCCGTCGCGGAACAAAGGAAAATCCGATAGATTACCGGTAACGACAAAAAAGAATAAAGAGGACGCGGAGATAAGAGAAGGAAGGCAAGATCCATGACAAATATGATTCCACCATATGACACTAGGTTGTTGTTGAATAAATAAATAGGCCTACATAAATAAGTAATGAGAATAGCTTCATATATTTAATTTGCTTTTTAAATTTAGATGAAGTGGTGGTGATAATAAAGATGATAAACATGTAAATAACAAAGATGAATGTATAAATATAAAATAATACATCAGATTAATTTATCAACAGATTGAAATTTTTTCTTGTTTTGTTTTATCCATTTATTCATTATTTGTAATGCAATTCGCTCAGTAAGCACAACAATGTGGCTGTGTGCTGTGATAGACCAACCATTACATTTGTGGCTACAGGCGTTTATACAGAATACCACTATTGCATTGTTATTTTTGTGCTTGTTTTTTACAGTTAATTGCAGATAGTGACGATCATGCCCAGCTTTTGATAACAGTACATCAAATTATATAGAAAGGTTGTCTTTGCCCATATTTGTACTTTTTCCTGTAAATAATGAAAATGAACCAGTTTTGTATTTTGTTGACAAATTCTTATTTTATTACTACACATTTGTATACATAGCCAACAATATAAAGCACATTGTATGTTTACATTTGAATGAAAAAATAAAAGTTAATATTGATGAAATATTTTGCTTTCTTTCATGCACCATGAAAGCTTTCAAGACGAAGCAAGTAGATAAATCCAAGCCTAGTGAATTATATTAGCTGTTCCTGTCTGCAACCATCGCTTTTCAACAACGAATTTGATGCATTTTTCTTGAAATCACGGTAATGTTAAATTACTTCACGACAGCGACAGGCTAAGAATGGCTAGTAACCACAGCAAGGTTATTTACAGAAAACACCCGTTTACATTAGGCTACAACCGTGGAGGGTGCGTGATGACGTGATGTTGCGATCGCAACAACCATGGAGGGTGCGTGATGACTGCATATGTTACAATGTATCACACCTGAGAAAGAGAGATGTGTGTGCGTATGTGCATGTATGTAGTGCAGTCATTTCCAACCGGTGTGCCATCAGAGCTTACCCGGTGTGCCGTGGAATTCTTTTCAAATTCCACCACAATTGAACAAGTTTGACATTTTGTAAAGTTTTTTTATTGTAAAGTGATTAATGGGATAGTGGTGTGCTGTGGAATGTGACTGCGCAGGAAAAAGGTTGGGAAAAACCGATGCTGAACTGGCTCTTCTTCACACTTGGCACTTTACATACAGCCCTTTATATTTTATTTGGTTGGAGTGATTCCCTTCAGTCTTGATTATTTATTTCATCCTTGTATTCATTGTGATGTTTTTTATTACATGTTGTTTTATGTGTTCTTAAGTTGTATTTTTACCTTTGCTGGAAACTAAATTTTCCTCAGGACAATAAAGTTAAATGTCAAAGTAGTGCATCATGGTAAAGGCCTCTCACTGCTGGCTTCGCACAAGGCCTCGCATATCCCAGACAGACCTGTCTGTACACCATACAATAGTCTGAGATCCAGTGCATACTCATCCTGTCTGTACACCATACAATAGTCTGAGATCCAGTGCATACTCATCCTGTCTGTACACCATACAATAGTCTGAGATCCAGTGCATACTCATCCTGTCTGTACACCATACAATAGTCTGAGATCCAATGCATACTCATCCTGTCTGTACACCATACAATAGTCTGAGATCCAGTGCATACTCATCCTGTCTGTACACCATACAATAGTCTGAGATCCAATGCATACTCATCCTGTCTGTACACGATACAATAGTCTGAGATCCAATGCATACTCATCCTGTCTGAACACCATACAATAGTCTGAGATCCAATGCATACTCATCCTGTCTGTACACGATACAATAGTCTGAGATCCAATGCATACTCATCCTGTCTGTACACGATACAATAGTCTGAGATCCAATGCATACTCATCCTGTCTGTACACCATACAATAGTCTGAGATCCAATGCATACTCATCCTGTCTGTACACGATACAATAGTCTGAGATCCAATGCATACTCATCCTGTCTGTACACGATACAATAGTCTGAGATCCAGTGCATACTCATCCTGTCTGTACACGATACAATAGTCTGAGATCCAGTGCATACTCATCCTGTCTGTACACGATACAATAGTCTGAGATCCAGTGCATACTCATCCTGTCTGTACACGATGCAATAGTCTGAGATCCAGTGCATACTCATCCTGTCTGTACACGATGCAATAGTCTGAGATCCAGTGCATACTCATCCTGTCTGTACAAGATACAATAGTCTGAGATCCAGTGCATACTCATCCTGTCTGTACACGATGCAATAGTCTGAGTTCCAGTGCATACTCATCCTGTCTGTACAAGATACAATAGTCTGAGATCCAGTGCATACTCATCCTGTCTGTACACGATACAATAGTCTGAGATCCAGTGCATACTCATCCTGTCTGTACACGATGCAATAGTCTGAGATCCAGTGCATACTCATCCTGTCTGTACACGATGCAATAGTCTGAGATCCAGTGCATACTCATCCTGTCTGTACAAGATACAATAGTCTGAGATCCAGTGCATACTCATCCTGTCTGTACACGATGCAATAGTCTGAGTTCCAGTGCATACTCATCCTGTCTGTACAAGATACAATAGTCTGAGATCCAGTGCATACTCATCCTGTCTGTACACGATGCAATAGTCTGAGTTCCAGTGCATACTCATCCTGTCTGTACACGATGCAATAGTCTGAGATCCAGTGCATACTCATCCTGTCTGTACACGATGCAATAGTCTGAGATCCAGTGCATACTCATCCTGTCTGTACAAGATACAATAGTCTGAGATCCAGTGCATACTCATCCTGTCTGTACACGATGCAATAGTCTGAGTTCCAGTGCATACTCATCCTGTCTGTACAAGATACAATAGTCTGAGATCCAGTGCATACTCATCCTGTCTGTACACGATGCAATAGTCTGAGATCCAGTGCATACTCATCCTGTCTGTACACGATACAATAGTCTGAGATCCAGTGCATACTCATCCTGTCTGTACACGATGCAATAGTCTGAGATCCAGTGCATACTCATCCTGTCTGTACACGATACAATAGTCTGAGATCCAGTGCATACTCATCCTGTCTGTACACGATACAATAGTCTGAGATCCAGTGCATACTCATCCTGTCTGTACACGATGCAATAGTCTGAGATCCAGTGCATACTCATCCTGTCTGTACACGATACAATAGTCTGAGATCCAGTGCATACTCATACTGTCTGTACACGATGCAATAGTCTGAGATCCAGTGCATACTCATCCTGTCTGTACGCGATACAATAGTCTGAGTTCCAGTGCATACTCATCCTGTCTGTACATGATACAATAGTCTGAGTTCCAGTGCATACTCATCCTGTCTGTACGCGATACAATAGTCTGAGATCCAGTGCATACTCATCCTGTCTGTACACGATACAATAGTCTGAGATCCAGTGCATACTCATCCTGTCTGTACATGATACAATAGTCTGAGATCCAGTGCATACTCATCCTGTCTGTACATGATACAATAGTCTGAGATCCAGTGCATACTCATCCTGTCTGTTTGCGATACAATAGTCTGAGTTCCAGTGCATACTCATCCTGTCTGTACATGATACAATAGTCTGAGTTCCAGTGCATACTCATCCTGTCTGTACGCGATACAATAGTCTGAGATCCAGTGCATACTCATCCTGTCTGTACGCGATACAATCGTCTGAGATCCAGTGCATACTCATCCTGTCTGTACGCGATACAATCGTCTGAGATCCAGTGCATACTCATCCTGTCTGTACACGATACAATAGTCAGTGATCCAGTGCATACTCATCCTGTCTGTACACGATGCAATAGTCTGAGATCCAGTGCATACTCATCCTGTCTGTACACGATACAATAGTCTGAGATCCAGTGCATACTCATCCTGTCTGTACACGATGCAATAGTCTGAGATCCAGTGCATACTCATCCTGTCTGTATGCGATACAATAGTCTGAGTTCCAGTGCATACTCATCCTGTCTGTACATGATACAATAGTCTGAGTTCCAGTGCATACTCATCCTGTCTGTACGCGATACAATAGTCTGAGATCCAGTGCATACTCATCCTGTCTGTACGCGATACAATCGTCTGAGATCCAGTGCATACTCATCCTGTCTGTACGCGATACAATCGTCTGAGATCCAGTGCATACTCATCCTGTCTGTACACGATACAATAGTCAGGGATCCAGTGCATACTCATGGCAGACCATATTTTTTCTTGAAAATGAATCTGAAGAAAAATTATATACTTGCAGTATATTATATATCAGTGCCTTTGTGGACCCTACAAAAACTAGTAACAGTGATTAATACTATAAGGCCCAGACATATTAAGACCTTTAGTGGGTGCAAAAACTTTTAGCAGACACAAAACTAGTAACACAAACAATGATTGGTGCAAAACAAATACCATGACCAATTGCTTATATTCTATTTCAATCCCTTTGGGCCAAGAATGACAGACTAACTTTCGGTGAAATACCAGGTAAGGTAGCCGGTAGTAGTTGATAATCACTACTTCAGGGAGTGATTGCCCCTTCCCTCTCAAGCCCCAGGCTCAGCTGGCTCTGGCTGAACATACCCGGGAAGGGCCCCTGCTCAGGGTCACGAATACTGGCACAAAAATGACAAGCCGGACCACTGGACTTTCATGGCGGAACGGTGGTTGCACGGATAAACAAGGACCGTGATCTTCAGTGGGGAACCAGGCTTTGTTCTAAAAGTATGCTACTGGAACAAACGCTACACAACAAGATGTACAACCACGCAGAGGATATTCCTCATAAAGGCCTTCTGAGTACCAACACACACAACCCCCTCAAACCACACACAACCCCCTCAAACCAAACATGACAAAAATGGACTCGGGATGAGAATAAATTAATTATTGGAGGCATACTATGTACTAATTCTTAAGCCATCAGGAATGAGGAAGGAAATGAGCAAGGAGCAAGACTGAAAGAAACATCAGACTTGCAACTTGATGCTGACATCAAAGAGCTAGACCAAGCCGGGCACATACGGTATACAGCATGCCACCATGAAAGAAAAAGTGAGAAAATAGTACTAACGCACAATAAGAATGATTCTGTAAAGTGGACTTAGTGCTGCCAACTGATTTGAGGCCATGAACACCTTAGCTGTAGTCCCAACATCATAAACTGGGAAATGAGCGAAATAA
>JAKUDI010000844.1:0-33164 GCA_022702515.1 Ilyophis sp. 1 JC-2022 | reverse complement strand
TAAGACCACAGCTGTCTGTCAGAACTGAATGTTTTACACTGAGACATCTAATTGTTGACATTTAAAATCAAATACCTTCATGTCCAGTGCAGCCTCTTTCACTGGACAGACTGGGTGGTTTCTGTGCTTTTTTGATGTTTGACACACGACACAGAGAGGCTCTTGGTCCTCCTCACAGAAGAACAGGAGTTTCTGTCCATGAAGACTGCAACAAGCTTCACTCTTCACAACAGCTTCACTTTTCTCTGCAGCTTCGCTCTCAGTCTTCTGCTTTAAGTAGGATTCCACAATGCTTCTTAAAGCCAGGTTTACAGGAGGATCCTCCACAGAGGCCTTGCTCCTGCAGATGGGACACTCTCGAGAGCTCTTCTCTTCCCAGTACTGCTGCACACATGTTCTACAGAAACTGTGGCAGCATTTCAGAACAACAGGCTCTTTAAATATATCACAACATACAGAACAACAAAGGTCATCTTCAGGAATCAAAACTTTAGCTGCCATTTCAGACTCCGTCTCTCACTGATATTTTCACTTTCACTTTCACTTTTGCTGAACACACCCTATGTGGTTCAAAACCGGAATAAACCTGCTGATCAGGCTTGTGGTACTCAGTCTGTTGTGCTGGAGAAAAGGGTGGGCATGGGTGGTAAATGAGGATGTAGCCCACAAAATAAAATTTTACTAAAGGATGTTCTCCATCGACTTCCACTCAAAAATACAGCGAGTCTCTCTGTCCCAAGCATAGACTGTACAAAGGTCCCATGATGCAAGGGCGCATTTTAGACCAATGACTGTTGTCTCCCCCTTCTGGTCCCGCCCCTCCGAGTGAGGGCTGTGAGAACCATATAGCAGTGACCCCAAGACTCAACCTGTCCCTCTGATTGGTTCTGAACAAATATTAATACCCTGTCCAAACGACACAATATTTTTAAAAATCAGCACATGCACAGGCATTAGACGAAGGAAAGGCACCTATTGCAATTAAAAAAAAATTAGTATTTTGACCACATTGCTGCCATTGACTTACGTGGTCAAAGACATATGGCGGCTCCCAGCCCAACCAGGAAATGAGCTTCAAAAGGAAAGCCCAGTCTTGGCCCCTTGATTCTGACCCCAGATCACAGTACATTGCTTACACCTAGTGGTTGTTTTAGGTACTAGCTTTATCAATAATGTTTTATCCTTGCTTCATGTTTCACTCCATCGTGACCGTGGCTACTGAATTTTGCGATTTTCGGAGCAGAGGCGAGGAGCACTGCTCACAGCGTGCTGCGCAGGTTGAAAATGTGCTGCATTCTGCTGAATATTTATCAGTGGGTGTGCTGCAGCTGGATTCAACCATAACTAATCAAATGACCTCTTTTCATTGATTTAGTTGAATGTAATTGAGTTAAGTGGTACGTTTTTAGCGCTATATGTGCAATAAAAGTGAATGTATGCACCAAGTGTGTCATTCTTCTCATTACAGGCTGGTGTAAGAACAATTAAAAACATGAATAAATACAGGGTTTGGCCTAACGTAAAAAATAAAAAAGACAACAAACATTAAATGCAAAGTATTAATTTTTCCTGCTTGGGGGGATTTATTTCAAAGTCAGATTTGACCACATATGATCCACAAAACGGTGATTGGCTTTTTTATAGGTTCCAGCACGCATTGCTTGAGAAAGCCTCGAAATTAGCAACTTGCCATATGCTGTGGTGCGATTTTCGCCGTAAACGTGGTCTCACCTAGCGAATAACAGTCTAGTCTTGCACCAAAATGACCTCGAAAATGGCACTTCCCCGATACGCTGGCTCGCCACCCACCATGCACCTGCCTGAAAATAGAGCCCTTAACTATAGGCTATCCAAACCTTAACTTTGATAAATCCTCTGCTCTTGTATCATTCCCCAGGACACTTTAATGTCAAAATTAATTAAAATGCTTAAACTGTTTTTACCAGGAGTCTGAGCAGGACACATCAGGTGCCAGATTCCCTGTCTGGTTCAAAGACACAGTTCCATCTCTTCTCAATGTCCAAACCTGATTTGCTGGAGCAGTGGTTTTGTAGACCACTTTCCAATGTTTATCTCGGTAGCTCTTTTTATGTAGAAATAAGACACTTCATTCGTTTTTCGTTTGTTGAAGTTTATTTTAACGTTGATATTGAAGATTTTAAAAAGTGTGCATTCCAACACTGAGGAGTGCTGAGCCCAAAAATACGTTGACAGATCAAACTACTCATAAACACGAGTGAGGTAGCACATCCAAAAATAATTAAAAAATACAGATTCTTTACTTTTACTATTTATTATTAGGCACACATTAAAATAACGCATTTCAGCATTACTGCCTTCATCAGAGCATTTTATTTTAACGTGTCTGATATTACACAGAGAAGAATGAATTTCAAAATCAATGGTCTGTTGAATACTTAAATAAGACACTATAATGTGACAAAATAAACAAAAAGAAACTGTTAAGTTCAATCAAAGAACCTGCAAGCCAAGTACAAAACTTTGACCTGCAGAGAACTGTATTTATCAGTAGCCACCAAATGTCATTATACAGTAAAATAATAATAACATGCATACAGTAAATAGTAACTGCATAACTGTAAATCGGTTGGATAAACTTAGCTTAGCACAATGATGACAGCCACATATTCAATGCAATTCAATCTCTTTTTTTCAAAAAATGTGTAAATGTAGAATGTTTCACCCACTGTTTTCACTCCATCACAAGAAAGCATGAAAGTTAATATGTTAAAACATATATTAATATTTAAACATGCCCACTCCCCCCTCCCCCCACCCCCCACCCCCCACATCTGACTCTGTCTAGAATGCAGCAATAGTGCCTGTAACCTTGGTTTCCATGTGACCCCGCCCTAATTGGTGCTTGTTGCTCTCAGTACATAGAAGTAGTGTAGTGGTTAGAACAGACACCCATGACCCAGACAACGGTTGATACTGTCTCTGTGCCAAGGACTTGAGTGTATTTGTTTATTTATTCATGTTAATTAACAAGATAATTATTAGGCTAATTATATATTTTTACTGACATTGATTTGTAAAAATACATTCATTTTATTCATGTTTAGCAGACCATTTATTGGTATTGCCTTGTAGACATACAGTCATTGTGTAAAATCACACTCACTGGCTCTTGAAAAAAACAACAACAAATTACCAGTTTTGTGTTTTAAGTGTGTTAACATGGACAAAAAATTTAACAACTGCCAATAACTGTAATTTAAAAGTCACCCGACATTTTTTATTTGTTTAGAAAAATGCAGAATACATTAAAATTAACATGAATTAAATGTTATGGTATATTGCTCGTAAATATTAATCTTTTTTTACAGTGCTACACCCTAAATATAGGTACTTTCATGATATGAATCTTTCAATGTGGCTAAAAGGTTTTTAGAAAACTTTATATGAGTACATTTAACAGACAGCTAAGTACCTCAATGCCCACATAACACCTCAACTTCCCCAAGTATCCCCCAGCCCAACATTACAGCTCCTGGACACAGTAAGTAAAAGCAGTACAATATGTATTTATATAATTCAGATAATTCATAAAATTCAGACACAAACGTCCTGGTAAACTATTGATTTGCCCTTTATTCCTCAAGATTAATTTAATTTTAAAAGAGCACTCAATTTGTTATAAGTTATTAGATGCAGTTAAGAGGCTTTTGGACTAAAGGTACCCTATTAGCTTTCTCAATGCACCCGAAAGAAAAAGTGCATTTATCTGCTGTCTCCATTTTCTCTACTGTACTGTATGTCCTGAGAGAGTCTTAATGTTAATGTGTGAGTGAATATCTGCACAGGATGAACTCCAGTAAAGGCGCTGGGTGCACAGAGATGATAATGTGCTGAACTGACTGCTCTGGAGGGATTTACAGGGAGCAGTAGTGCAGCACTGGATCTAGAACTGGGCCTTCAGCAATCTTATCTTTAAAGGGATCATTACTGTTGACCTGTTTTGGTTTGCATTCCCGGATTATGAAGAAAACAATTAGAATTCATGCCAGAATTTAGGAGATATTGACTCTGTAATTTACCATTTATCTGGTCTAAGCAGTTTAATGCTCATGAAATAGCATTGATGTTTTCACCAACCTGAAGAAGCCTAACTGTTTGCTAAGCTTTATTTCACATTTCTATAAGTGCCCTTTGAAACAAATATTCTTTAAAACAATTCTGCTGTTTTTTACTCAATGGAATGCGTTTTAAAAATTTTTTTTTAATTATCTTCCCTGATTTAAGGAAAAAGAACGCTAGGAGAGACACAATCAGAGAAAGCTTTGTGATTACATGCTAAGGTCAATCATTTAATTATGGTTGATTATTCTACTAATTGTCATACAATAATTGTGTCACAGAAAAGGAATGAAAACAGTTTGAGACAAAGACAGGTGTGTAGATAAGGCTACTGAAGGCCCAGAGGTAAATCCTACAGCATGGCTCTGACAGAGTGAATTGATTCTTCACTGAATCTGTAAAATCTGAAAAAAGCACAAGAGACTGATGGAATCAAACTAACGAGTGCTCATCATACTCACACAATTCAAGCTGTAAACTGGCTGATGAATCCAGTTAGACAGGAATGACATTGATCAGGTATAAATGCATTTGACTTCACCACAAGAGCATCGGCTTTATGTACAAAGTTTGTACAACAAACATTATATGAAATAAAGTTTTGTCTAATGATTTGGATCAAAACAAAACTCAAAACGTAATATCTGTATCTTTAGTATGTTAAAATATGACTCTCAACAAAATAATGATGAAAAGAAAATAAGGTATGAGAGACACAATCAGAGAAAGCTTTGTGATTACTTGCCAAGATCAATTACTTAATTATGACTGAGGCAGTTTAGAGTTTCTAAAAAGCACTGAAATTTTCAGCAAACTGAAGTTTCTTTGCTAGAATTTAGTGAATGTTGCTATTAGCTCATGAACTATACAATAAAGCAGGGGATTAAATAAAAAATATACTCTATTCTGTAAAATGATACAGTTGATTTTAACTCAGTGGAATGCTTTTAGGTAATTTGCATTCTCTAACATGATTTGATGAATGAATGCTATGAGAGACACAATCAGAGAAAGTTTTGTAATTACTTGACAATGTCAATGATTTAATTATGGTTGATTACTGTAATCAACTTGACAGGGTGAATTGATTCTTCACTGAATCTGTAAAGTACAATGTAAAAAGAGCGCAAGAGACTGATGGAATCAAACGAACGAGTGCTCATCATACTCATGCATTTCCAGCTTGTAAACTGGCTGATGAACCCAGTTAGACAGGAAAGATTTTGAAAGCATTTGACTTCACCACAAAGAGCACATCTGCTTTATGTAAAACATTATATGACATAGTTTTGTCTAATTATTCTGAAAAAAACAATAAAATAAATAACAAAACCTGATAAAAAAACAAAACTCAGAAGATACTGCCTGCATCAGTCTGTACTTGATCAAAACTCCATGCACAGTTAATTAACCCTCAACATAATAACGATGAAAAGAAAGTGAACTAAGTGTAATTATTAATAGATTTTCTCTATAATACTCTTTCAGTACAACAACTGTAGTTTGGACATTTTTTACAGACACTTTCACTGGGATGACGTCACTGTTACAGACACTTTCACTGGGATGACATCACTGTTACAGACACAGGGAGAGAAGAATGGGAACACTCTCTCAGTAAATGTGTCTGTAAAAGTGTAAATGTGGGACATGTCACTGGAGTTAAAGAAGGAAACCTTCCCCCTGTCATAGTCCAGCTGCACTCTGATGCTCTGGGGTTTCCTCTTCAGTGTGAGGTTAGTACCTCCAGCTGCACTGTAATGATCACCATTCCTCAGCATCATGATCCAGAATCCTCCCTCTGGGCTGTATGTTATATTTCCCTTCCTAGTGATGGACTCTTTCACCACTCCTACATCCCACTCAGTTTTGTTTCCCACCTTCACCTCCCAGCTGTGTTTCCCTGAGCTAAACCCCTCAGATCCCAGCACATTCACACAGGGTTTAAACCTCTCTGTGTCATGGATCTTGCCTTCCTTCTCTTATCTCCGCGTCCTCTTTATTCTTTTTTGTCGTTACCAGTAATCTATCGGATTTTCCTTTGCTCTGCGACGGGGTTTTGCTTTCGCCTCGTCATTAGTAAGTTCACCTGTTATTAATTTCCGTTGACTATTTATACTCCGCTTCCTGCCTCTCTCGTTGCTTCCATGTTATTCCACGTAACATTCGAGCCGGTAAAAGAAGTATAGGAGGTTAGTTAGAAAAAGCTAGTTTAAAAAGAAAGGTTAGGAAGTTTAGAAAGTAAGTTCTCTTTTTTCGCTCTCAGTTCAGAGCAGAGGCTTTGTCGTTTCTTTTGGTTTTCCTTTCTTATCTAAGAGTGCTCTTACCCAAAATGTTTGGGGTTCTGTTGAGCTCTCTGTGTTTTCCTTTTGGTTTCGCTCCAGTAACAGGAGTTAGATAAGAGTATATCTTATTTCTTTGTTTTTTGCTCGGAGATCGAGTTCCTCGTTCTTATCGCGAGGTTATTTGTGTTTTGTTATTTTCCTCTATTCCACTACGGATTATTGTCCATCGGTGGTGTTCTTTCGAACATTTTCAGTTTGCACAGCTATCGCATCTGGACGTCCAATATTCCCTCTGTGTCTCTGACTCCCCCGTCATTTCCACCTAACGCTAGGGAACCAAGACTCGAACTCCCATTGCGATATAGCGGGGAATCAGGAAAGTGTCAGGGTTTTTTAACGCAGTGCTTAATTTTTTTTTAAAATACAGCCCTCGCGGTTTTGTGCACAGGAATCAAAAGTAGCTTTTATTCTGTCTCTTTTAACTGGAGATGCTCTCGCATGGGCTGACCCACTGATCAGGGCAGATTCACCTATCATGAGTAACACAGAGAGGCTTATGGCGGAGATGGTGTCAGTTTTTGATCAAGACGTTTCTGGCAAGGAAGCTGCCATGCGTTTGACCCGTCTTCGTCAGGGCACCAACACCGTGGCGGCCTTTGCGATTACTTTCCGTGCTCTCGCGGGGGTGACAGGATGGGCCGATGAGCCCATAAAAGACGCCATTGCGGGTATCGAACCACCCGCTACATTCGGGGCTCTGGTATCTGCGGCTATTCGGTTAGACAACTGGTTTAGAGAGAGAGAGAAGGAGAGGGCTGATAAGGGTTTTAACCCCTTAGTGCAGATGGCATATTTGGTAAATCATGGGGGTACTCTGTTTAAGGCTTTATAACTCCAGGTGTGAGCATCACATAAACTTGGTAAATGGCTTAAATGAAACAAAACCGGTGTACCATTTTTTGTACAAACTTAGATTTGTTTATTTGCATAATTTAAGGTCAAAATAAAGTGCCGGAAATGCAAGCAAAACTTTGCAAAAAATTCTAAAAAATATATATTTCTTCAAAATACTGAGAGCTACATAAGTGAAACAGGTAAAACTACACATTTCCTGGATCATAAACTCCTTGTCCACAAGCATTCAATAATCGCAGGGTGATATACAGAACTACTAAAGCTCTATGACACAAAATATAAGCAGTGTAGCCAGGTGTACCCAGGGTCTCCAAACCTATCCAAATTGGCTAAAATGTGAATAGCTGTAAATCTTAAACTAATCATACATTGCAGTGCAAATCAACCGTTTTGACTAATTTAACTCACCTTTTTATCATTTTCATGTGGGAATTATTTTGGATCAGTACAGGGGGGTGGATATCTAGGTGTCCAATAACCTACCCAAAACCTCTCCGAGAAATTATTAAAAAGCCTTTTGTCCTTTATAAAGCATATACATTATCCCTTACGATAACTTAATGGATGAAAACATTGATATTGCACAGTTTCAGTTCAGTGTTTGATGCCTAGTGTGCCATTTTTTCACCATTATCCTTCATATACTGCTTCATCCTGTGCCGTGCCTTCATGGCCAACATGCACTCATCAATGGCACGGTCTTCAGTATGCTCCAAGGATCTGGTCCTGCAGTGGCTTCACTCTGAACAGTAGAGGGCACTGCTGGAGTGGCAGAGGTGGAGGGTCAAGCATGTTATAGGAACAAATTACATAATGCAGAAGCATTATAACACTGTGGTACACACAGCTAAATATGAAATCATTCACTCTTGTACTTCAGTAAACACTTTATTCTGTATGCTACATTATGTTATTTTTTGTTGCGTGCTCTAGGATGGCATTACTCTGTAGTGTGTTTCACAACTGTTGCTTTTTTATTTTATTAATTTTACATTCATCTTGCACACATCTGGACAGTAAATTTGAATACATATTTTCCATTCCCTAAGTGAAAAGCATCACCCATGGAGATACTAATACCCCATAGAGTACATTATGCACAAAGAAATTACAATACAATAAAATAATATCGGAAAACACTACCAATGTTCTAGCTTCACGGCAAATCGAGGCATAAAAAATAACGTACGACTGAGCAACCAAACAGAACAGCGCTAAAATACTCAATTTCATTGTGAATGCTATGAATTCTAACAAAGCAGGCCACCACGAGCCACTACGCGAACGGCACGAACACATGGTATCAATGCATTACATTACATTAGTTATTTGGCAGACGCGTTTATCCAAAGCGACGTACAATAAGTGCATATTGAAGGTCATAGACACAATCTACGAAGCAAAGTCAAGAAAGCGCTACTTTCTCACAACGTAGAAGCTATCGCTAGTACTCAACAGAATACAGTCAGCTATACATTCTAAGCAATGAGATAGCTAAACCAAATAACAAATAAACGGAAAGAACGTACTATATAATTTACCTTATACATGTAGTTATTCAAGGTGGAGTCTGAAAAAGTGTGTTTTCAAATATGTTCAGCATTATTAGCAGGCTAACAGTGGTCTATTACGACCGATGCAAATACAAAAATAACGAACATATAGCACGCAGTGGAAAAACGAATGTATATAATCAAAATATTACAAGCAGTAATACTTACATGTCGAGGAGGATATCTTCCCCATATTGATAGGCACCTCTTCCACAGAATCTATGCTACAGGGATTAGAAGATTCTCTGTTGCTGTCCTCTTCTGATCGACTTCGGGGGAAAACTAGTCACTTCAAAGGTGGCGGTGCGCGCAGTTTTATTGCGTCAAACCAAATGCGTCATCTGCGCATGCCAGCGTAAAATTGTCGCGATATAACAAGTATTGCAGTTACGCTCGCCCTTAAATAGTTAATCCAAGCTTTCAAGTACACATGTAACTTACTTTTGGGGAAGTTTATCGTGCCTTCTATTGGATAAAACCATCGTCGATCAAACCAGAATAAAATTGAAAGCGTCACGACTGTGCAATCAGGAAGTACGTGTTACGCAGAGCTAGTGTCGTTTGTCTAATAGTGTTCCAATGCGCTGTGTATTCTTCAAACGGATTGTCCAAGACAATAAATGACCACGGAATCTTGAAAGGGACATATCTACGCTTAAATCCATGGTAGGATTGCACATGAATTCCATATTTAATCGCAGATATTGATAGTAGAATGGCATTGTATGATTAGAGAATGATTCAACTTGTTTATGTAGGTATTGATTGAGCAGCGATTTGCACCGCTGTATTTGCATAAGGTGGGTTTATCTGGTTGCTATGACGGTATTCTAATATTATATGATGAATACATATATTTATGAACTCCAACATAGACGCTATTGCCCACTATGTCACGCATGGGTAGGTATAGGCTGGGTGGGGAGTGCTTGTTAAATGGACTTGCTACGGAAAGATAGTGACACTTAGAAACTACGCATTGGCCAGAAATCGTCGCGAATCGTCTACCAATAAAGTTAAAATACCGCGTTTGGGTTTTCCACTAATAGTTTGGCTGCAGGAGCAACGCGTGTCTCAGTTGCGTAAAACTGTCTCGCAGGCGAGAAAAAATAGACTATCTGCACTAAGGGGTTAAACATCGCCCAGCCCGTTACTCTTCCTCTCCCACGCCAGCGCCGTCTCGCTTTCTGTTTTTAGCTCCCATTGAGCAGGAGGAGTCCATGCAAGTCGATGGCTCCTCCATGCGCGAAACAGGGGATGCTAAGTCTCGCGAGTGGTGGTGTAGGTACTGTAAGAGGAGGGGTCATTTAAAGGACCACTGTCCCAAACTTTCGGGAAAAGAGGGGTCTCGCTAGGGGAACTGAGTCGCCTAGCGGGACGAAATTTAAATTACCCTCGGACCTTCCTCCCGGTTGAATTACGCTGGAACGACCGGCGGATTCACTGCAAAGCGTTTATTGATTCCGGGGCGGTTGAGTGCCTCGTCGATTCCGACTGGGTTAAATCCCACAAGATTCCCACCCACCCTCTTTCTCTTCCTCGCCTTGTTACGGCTTTGGACGGCCGCCCGCTAGGCACAGGCACTATTTCCCGGGTTACCGCCGCCATACACATGCGCGTTCCGTATCGAGAACATACGGAGGAGGTTAAATTTTTTTTAGTGGAGTCTCCAGCTTCTCTGCTGGTTTTGGGTCATTCCTGGCTTACTCGCCATAACCCACATATTAATTGGGGGGGGGGGTGGGGCCCGTTATTCGTCAATGGGGGCCCGGATGCAAACACCACTGTTCTGCCTCCAGGCCGTTTCTGTCGGGTGGAGGGGGTGAGGATTGTGCTGAGTCTGGCTCCGTTAAACAGGAGTTCTTTTATGCTCCCTCCGAGAATGGAGAGGAGAGTTTAGATTGGGATCACTCTGCAGAGCAACCTCATGCGTGGCAGGAGTTGACGTCCGAATCAGCGATCGACTGGGAGATTCACTCTATCTCGGACACGGAGGAGTTTGAAGTGGGAGGGGCGCTCGAATTTCAGCTGCCCGCTAATGTCCCTAAACTATACGCCGATCTTGCAGAGACATTCAGCAAACAACGGTCCACTTCACTTCCACCTCACAGACCTTATGACTGCGCCATAGAGCTATACCCGGGCACTACCCCCTCTAGAGGGTCTCTTTACTCCTTATCCATTCCGGAGAGCACATCTATGCGTAAATATATTGAGGAGGCCTTAGCTAATGGGTTCATTAGACCTTCCACCTCGCCTGCAGGGGCAGGTTTTTTTTTTGTTAAAAAAAAAGATGGAGGTCTCAGACCCTGTATTGACTACAGGTCCCTTAACGACATAACGGTGAAGAACAGGTACCCCCTTCCCCTTATGAACTCCGCCTTCGAGCATCTTCAGGGGGTGTCTGTCTTCACGAAGCTGGACTTACGTAACGCCTATAACCTCGTTCGAATTCGTGAAGGCGACGAATGGAAGACCGCTTTTAACACGCACAGCGGTCACTACGAATATCTCGTTATGGCGTTCGGGCTCACTAGCGCCCCCTCGGTGTTTCAGGCATTAGTTAACGATGTGCTGAGGGAGATGCTGGAGAGATTCGTCTTTGTTTATCTTGACGATATTTTAATATTTTCGCCCGATCTTACCACACATGTCGATCACGTTCGTCAGGTTCTTTCGGCTCTTCTCAAGGCCCAATTATTTGTAAAAGCAGAGAAGTGCGTCTTTCACTCTGGCTCTGTGTCATTTTTGGGTTTCATTGTAAAGGAGGGGAAGGTACAGATGGATCCGGAGAAGGTTTCCGCGGTAAAAAACTGGCCCACGCCGTCTTCCATAAAACAGACACAACGTGTTTTAGGGTTTGCAAATTTTTATCGCCGATTTATTCGCAATTTTAGTGCGGTAGCAGCGCCTATTACTGCACTTACTAAAAAAAATTGCGGCGGCCAGTTCCAATGGAATTCCAAGGCGGGGGCAGCTTTCACGGAATTGAAGAGAAGATTCACTTCCGAACCCATCCTGGTCACACCCAACCCTTCCCTTCCCTTTGTGGTAGAGGTGGACGCCTCCGAGCTAGGCGCCGGGGCCATTCTGTCCCAATGCTCACCACTTGACCACAAGATGCACCCCTGCGCGTATTTCTCTCGCGTCCTAACATCGGCGGAGAGGAATTACGTTATTCGATGCAGTTAAGAGGCTTTTGGACTAAAGGCACCCTATTAGCTTTCTCAATGCATACGAAAGAAAAGGTGCAGTTGTCTGCTGTCTCCATTGTCTCTACTGTACTGTATGTTCTGAGAGAGTCTTAATGTTAATGTGTGAGTGAATATCTGCACAGGATGAACTCCAGTAAAGGCGCTGGGTGCACAGAGATGATAATGTGCTGAACTGACTGCTCTGGAGGGATTTACAGGGAGCAGTAGTGCACCACTGGATCTAGAACTGGGCCTTCAGCAATCTTATCTTTAAAGTGATCATTACTGTCAACCTGTTTTGGTTTGCATTCCTGGATGATGAAGAAAACAATGAGAATTCATGCCAGAATTTAGGAGATATTGACTCTGTAAATTACCATTTATCTGGTCTCAGCAGTTTAATGCTCATAAAATAGCATTGATGTTTTCACCAACCTGAAGAAGCCTAACTGTTTGCTTAGCTTTATTTAGCATTTCTATAAGTGCCCTTTGAAATAAACAAAGAGATTTAAGTAAAAAATATATACCTTATTCTTTAAAACAATTTTGCTGTTTTTTACTCAATGGAATGCGTTTTTATTTTTTATTTTTTATTCTCTTCCCTGATTTAAGAAAAAAGAACGCTAAGAGAGACACAATCAGAGAAAGCTGTGTGATTACTTGCCAAGGTCAATCATTTAATTATGATTGATTATTCTACCAATTGTCATACAATAATTGTGTCACAGAAAAGGAATTAAAACAGTTTGAGACAATGACAGGTGTGTAGATAAGGCTACTGAAGGCCCAGACGTAAATCCTACAGCATGGCTCTGACAGAGTGAATTGATTCTTCACTGAATTTGTAAAGTAAAATCTGAAAAGAGCACAAGGGACTGATGGAATCAAACTAACGAGTGCTCATCATACTCACACATTTCAAGCTTGTAAACTGGCTGATGAATCCAGTTAAGCAGGAATGACATTGATCAGGTATAAATGCATTTGACTTCACCACAAACTTCACTACAAACATTAGATGAAATAAAGTTTTGTCTAATGATTGGGATCAAAACATAAAGTCTGTATCTTTAGTACGTTAAAATATGACTCAACAAAATAATGATGAAAATAAAATAAAGGAAACATAATTATTAATAGATTTTCCCTATTCCCTTCAGTACAACATCTCTAATTTGTTATTTTTTACTGACACCGGGACGACGTCACTGTTACAGACACTTTCACTGGGATGGCGTCACTGCTACAGACACTTTCACTGGGATGACATCACTGTTACAGACACTTTCACTGGGCAAATTTGCCGGGGTGCATCGTTCCCATCTTGTTTCAAACAGGGAGAGAAGCATGGGAACACTCTCTCAGTAAATGTGTCTGTAAAAGTGTAAATGTGGGACATGTCACTGGAGTCAAAGAAGGACACCTCCCCCCTGTCATAGTCCAGCTGCACTCTGATGCTCTGGGGTTTGCTCTTCAGTCTGAGGTTAGTAACTCCAGCACTGTAATGATCACCATTCCTCAGCATCATGACCCAGAATCCTTTCTTTGGGCTGTATGTTATACTTCCCTTCCTAGTGATGGACTCTTTCACCACTCCTATATCCCGATCAGGTTTGTTCCCCACCTTCACCTCCCAGCTGTGTTTCCCTGAGGTAAACCCCTCAGATCCCAACACACTCACACAGAGATTAAACCTCTCTGGGTTGTCAGGATATGTCTGGTATGTATCTCTGTATCTCACAGTGGTCAGATCATCAGAGAGAGCCTGGGGGGGCTGCAGTGTTGGGGTCCAGCAGCACAGGAGATGACATATCAAGAAAGATGTTTAAAAGGCTGAAAGAGGCGGCACATTTCAAATACTCTATTCAGATAGGGTTACATACACAGTATATTGTATGTAATAATTATGGATATATATAATATACTATGGTTATAGTTATTTAGAATTGAAACATAAAACCCAATTGCTTTATGAAAATGAATAAATCAAATCTGCTTTTATTTTACACCATGTCAATATACAGCTTTTTTCTTCCGTTTTTTGTGCTCATTAAATACTTGCAAAAAACATGTTTTTCACCATCTGCCCCTGATATTCACTGTACTGCACCCTCTCCAGCATCTTCTCCCAGACTCTGTACTTCAGGTTGCCCAGGTGTTTGGTCACATCTATCAGCACCCCTGAGAGCAGCTCTGGATCCTGCAGTGTGCACTGGGCTCTGTAATGACAAGCAGGAGTCAGTGAAGCTTCGGGGTTTGAAGTGACTTAAACAGAAAAGACTAAATGAAGTGAGAGTGTTACGCTCTCCATTTTCTCTCAGTCCTCATCCCTGTTTGTGCTCCGTGTTTTCCCCTTTTCCTCACGTTTCTTGTCATGTTTCCCTGTCTGTTTTCTGTGTTGTGCAGGTTTGGCGTGTTTTTTTTTCTTGTTTGCCCATTACTCCCTCACTAATTCCCCAGCCAATTACATTTCTTCCCCGTTTGCATTCCTCATGCCCTCATTACCGCTCAATCACTCTCGCATACATTCTCACGCTGCAATCACTCATTATCTCATTTACCACACTATACTGTATATTCTCCTGTTGCTCTTTGTCTTGTTGCCAGTTTGTTAAGTCTTGTTCATTGTTACCTCGGTCATGGCAAGTTTGGAACTCGGTCTAAGTCTTGTCTTGCTGAATTAACTATTAATCTTGACTTTCTATTTGTACCCGCCAGCCTGCAGCTTCCTGCCTGTTCCAAGCCACGCTTTCCTGCTTCCCGCATCCCGCTCTGCCCCTGCTATGCCCTACCCAGGATTCAGTCACCATCCAGCTCCTTGCCTGCTTTCCTCTTCTGCTCTGCCCTCCGGTTCTGCCCTACCCAGGATTCAGTCCCTTCCCCTCTCTCGCTACAAAAGTTTGCTGTAGCTAATAAACGCTCTTTGGGAGCTTTTTGTGAGTTCTGTTTCTGAGTCATGCATTTGGGTCCAGTTCTGATCAGGAACCTTAACAAAGAGTCTACATACCTTTCCTTGATGTTCCTGTAGCTCTGAAAAACACATAATAACAGCATAATTGTGATAAGATGTATGCATGTATAAAGGTATTCAATAGAGACCATTATGAGAGAGAGGTTACAATACGTGAGAAACAGGAGCCATGCTAATTAAAGTGATGCAGATTTTAACAGTAAGCACACATGAATGAAGGTGCTGTAATGTACAGGTAACTGCAAAAATAAAGGAAACACTTGAGTAAACGAGGGATACAAAGTACATAGAAAGCAGGAGCTTCCACACGGGTGTGGTTCCTGAGTTACTTAACCCTTAGATGCGAAAGTGGGTCAGAAATGATCCGGTTCAGTTTTTAAATATATATATATTTCTCAAATTAAGCTACGTCAACAACTGTTCCTCCAGAATATGGTTGTTTTCACTTTTTTTTAAACAATTTGAGTAAAGATTAGTTTTTTATTAATACCCCTTGTTTACATAGATGGGGTAATTTTTTACCTGTATTGAATTCCAATGGAATTTGATGCATTATATTGAAACAAGTGCTGTGTCTTACTGTCTCAGTATACCTAAGAACTATGTTTAATGAGTGAATGTTATTTTTGTTTGATGTTATATAATCATAATACAAAGTAATAATAATAATAATAATAACAAAAGTAAATATAGCTGCATGCAGCGATACACGGGGTCCAAGCAAAAGGTTGTAATTTTGTTGTAATCATGTTACATTGTTTTTTTTTACAATTGAGTCTCAGAAGGTATATGTGAGACACATAGCTGCATGACATGAGTGTCTAAACATGAATATGTATGAAAGGTCAAACTGTTTTCAGACCACCACCTTCAGTTAACTCTGGGTAATCTCTATATTCTATATTTCCTGTTAATTAGAATGAGTGTAAAAGAACATTCCAAAAACAAATCATTCAGATACAGGCAACAGGCAGTTTGTGTGTGTGCGCGTGCGTGCGTGCGTGCGTGCATGCGTGTACGCACAGGCACACCTCTCAACAGCAGGCCAATGAAGACAGGGATTGTTTTCTTTTTTTTTTGAGACAGAGAGAAACCATTGCAGGGCTGAGAGAAAGCGACCAGATAAATGCCAGGAGGTGTTTCAAGGTCAGAAAGCAATTACTCTATGGTCGTGTCCGAATATGATCCCTGTTCCCTGCCCCCTGTCCACTCAGACCCCTGTCTACTATGTGCCCTGTCCCCTCACTATCCTGCAAAACTCTTTCCAAATTAGTGGGGAAATAATATATATATTTGTTTGTTTTATTGAGAATATCAATCAGCTTACATAAGACAATGGTTACAAAGTGTAGATTACGAATGAAGATAGAATTAAATTCGCATCAAATTCAAAACATTGGTGCTCGCCTTCCAGGCAGTCCGAGGATCTGCCCCTCCATACCTCCAAAAGCTCATCAGACCCTACACACCTGCCAGATCCCTGCGTTCCGCCTCCTCTGGACGACTGGTACCCCCCCCTCTTCATACTAGCACCCGGTCTCGACGAATGTCTGTCCAGGCCCCACGGTGGTGGAATGAGCTCCCCGTGGAGGTCAGAACAACAGAAAGTCTGACCGCCTTCAAGCGCAGATTGAAGACTCACCTCTTCAAGCTGCACCTCTCTCCACCCCTCCCTACCTCCTTGTGACTATTATCAATATTGTGTAGTTCCCCCCAAAATTTTTTTTACAAAAATCCCCAATCATACTGACTGCGCCTAGTACTTCGTATTTACGTATTTACCTTTTTAGGATTGTTTTAACGCACTTGTTCCTTGTTCGGAAATGCACTATGTATGTCGCTCTGGATAAGAGCGTCTGCTAAATGTCTATAATGTAATGTAATGTAATTAGCAAGAATAAAAAGAGTAGTTTGTAATACATCCCACTCTTGTACTACAAGTTTTAGTTTTCACTTCCCGAAATGTGTGCACAATTCTGTAGATGAGTGTGTCCTGAATCCCCTCAACAAAACCCCAGAAATAAGTGTTTCATCCTGGTATTTTAAGTGCCCCTGTTTGTAAGAAAAAGTCGCCCACTCAAAAACTTTTTGACGAAGTTGACTCAAATATGCGCCCTCAAAGGGGTTAAGGGAACGTATTCGGTCACGGCCAAGGGTTCTCAAAACCTGCCCATACATAATCACAGTGCATTATAAAAGTGGCCCAATATACACTGCTCAAAAAAATTAAGGGAACACTTAATCAACACAGTATAACACCAAATCAATTAAACTTCTGGGATATCGATCTGTCCAGTTAGGAAGCATAAACTATTGTGAATCAATTTCACGTGCTTTGGTGCAAATGAAAGTGACAGGAGGGACAAGAGAGGCAACAGCAAGACAACTCCCAAAAAGTAAATGGTTTTGCAGATGGTGGCCACAGACCATTTCTCTCTCCTTATCCTTCCTGACTGATTTTTCTCAAGTTTTGCATTTTGCTAGTGCCCTTGTCACTACTGGTAGCATGAGGCGGTACAGTACAGGTAGTCCAGCTCCTCCAGGATGGCACATCCATACGTGCCGTCGCAAGAAGATTTGCTGTGTCTCCCAGCACAGTCTCAAGAGCGTGGAGGAGATACCGGGAGACGGGCCATTACACACGGAGAACTCGACAGGGATGTAGAAGGGCAACAACCCAGCAGCAGGACCGGAATCTGCTCCTTTGTGCGAGGAGGAACAGGAAAATCCCTTTCCAGAGCCCTACAAAATGACCTCCAGCAGGCTACTCGTGTGCATGTTTCTGACCAAACTGTCAGAAACAGACTCCATGAGGGTGGCATGAGGGCCCAATGTCCTGTAGTGAGACCTGTGCTCACAGCCCAGCACCATGCAGCTCGATTGGCATTTGCCAGAGAACACCAGAATTGGCAGGTTCGCCATTGGCGCCCCGTTCTCTTCACAGTTGAGAGCAGGTTCACACTGAGCATGTGACAGATGTGAAAGAGTCTGGAGACACCGTGGCGAATGTTATGCTGCCTGCAACATCATCCAGCATGACCGGTTTGGTTTAATTGACTTGGTGTTATACTGTGATGATTAAGTGTTCCCTTCATTTTTTTGAGCAGTGTAGCTACCTATGGCTTTGTTTTTTTACCTACGGGTTCATTTACAAAGTAGAACAATTTTGCTTGTTTAATCTGAAAAGTCTGGACCTGTTTCTTAAGTGTAGGTCTGATATGAGTTCCAGTGTAGGCTCAGCTAGGTCAAATGAACATGTCTTCATTGGTTTTGCAAATCATTTTTTATAAAAAAATTAAATATATATTTTTTTAAATTCACACCACAGATCTCATCACTCATCTCATCAGCCTATTAACCGAAACCATCCCTGCAAACATCTTTCTTTCAAAAACTCCACATCATAAGAACAAAAGAACACACACAGGGCAATCGCATACCAAACATTGTTATGTATGGAGGGTTTTAATAACAATAAAAAAACCTCCATACGTAACAAAGAAACCCCAAGACATCAAAAATGAAACAATCACATACAAGCAAAAAAGGAAACCCCAAAATCCAAAATACCAAATTCTAGTACATAAACACAACAGTAAAAAACAACAACAAACATTGTAAAAATATAGTCCGTACACGTGCCGGTTTCTCGATTGTTTTCAGTGAGCTACAACTGAAGTTGAACCTGCAACATTTGAATAAACATGGCTGATGAACTGCTACAGGTTTCGATTGGCCCATCACTCTGCAATTTTGCGTCCTTGTTTTTGGGCTGCATGACCTTTGTTGGCACTTCCATCTGTGGTTAGTTCCCCTGAGTTTAGCCAATCGGATTAGCATGCAGGCCTTAAATCAATATAGACTCTCAAAACTCGAGCCTGTGAGCATGACAAGAACACAACCCTAATGAGAGGTTGGGTAGAGCTTATGATGCGGAGTGTGTTTGTGTGTGTGTGTGTGTGTGCGTGCTTGTTTGTGATTTTTCATGTCAATGGTTGTAATATAGAGCTTTTCCAGAGAGAAAGAGAAAGAAAAAGAGAGAGTAGAGAAAGCGAGAGAGAGATAGAAGGAGAGGGTGGTAGGGAGACGTATTGAGTAGCACAAATGAGCAGTTTGTCCACCTGCACACACTCATGGGTGATATTAAATAATGATGTGTGTTTATTTTCAATATTGGGGTATAGTTTCAGAGTAGTTTGTGACAGCTCCTCATCATGTTGATGGTGACAGTGCACACGGGCGGTGGAAAGTTCCAGTGCAGCAGCGGTTATATCTAATCATTATGGCAGTGGAAAGAGGCGTCTCGGACAGAGTGAGCCGCAGTCAAGTAATTGACACATTTGCTAAACTTACAATCTGGCATTTTAGCCTGCTGCGACCAAATTCCACTGAAGCTGGGCAAAGTGTCGTCTCTATCTGTAGCTTTCAATGAACACTTTCAGTCAGAATGGTTAGGTGTGCCTCTGCCTGCTCACTGGCCACTAATACTCCAGAGTGTTGCCACGTGTTTCAGTGTCTACCACTTCTTTCACTTCTTTTGTGTTACATTCCTTTCAACCCCTCAAATGAGGCAACGAGTCGCTTTAAGATGTGATTTTATATGAAAGGATGAAGAGAATGATGTGTAACCTAACAGTGCAACTGATTTATCTGCATGCTTGAATGGAAACAAATGTGAATTAATCATTTGAGAGCTAGCTGGAAGCAAACTACATGTACATGCTGATTTTTATTTATTTCATGTATTTTTCTCTAATGACTTACTCCATGTCTAATCCGAAAAACTAACATTAAATGTGACCCGCTCTGCAAAAATGAGTCTGATGTCGCATATTATGTTTACACGTACAGGGCGATTGAATGTTGTGCGGTAATTGTTTTTCTGAGAAATATATATTTTTTTTTTTTCACATCATACTCATTTTTGTAGAGTGGATCACAAATAATAGATTTATGTACCAGGACCACTGACCTTTGTGTTCTGACCCCAGATCATAATACATTTCTGACACCTAGTGGTTGTTCTAGGTACTAGCTTTATAATGATGTTTTACCCTTGCTTCATATTTCACTGTAAAATCACTTTTATTACTGCCAATAGCTGTGATTTTAATGTCTCCTTTATTACCTTTATTATTCATATATTTACATAAAGTGAAGCCAGTGGAACACATTTTTTTTCACAGAAATACCAAAAGTATTGTGGGTGTGAAGAATGCATTACTCTGAAAAATAGATTAATTTGTGCTATGCATGTAAACCTGCAATAAAAGTATAAAGTCACCTGACATTTCTCTTTTGGAAAATGTGGAATACACGTGAAGTAACGTGTCATTTTTACGGTATATTGCATGTAAATTTGCTTTTGTTTTTACAGTGAGAAACTTTGTTCATATTTCTTTCAGAATAACATATTTCTTGAACAAAACGTTTTAGAAAACATTCTATGAGTAAATGTAACAGACAGCAAAATACCTCAATGCCCACATAACACATCAACTTCCCCAAGTATCTCCCAGTAAAAAGTAAAAGCAGCAACGTACACTATGTATTCATATAATTCAGATAATTCATAAAACCCAGACACAAACATCCTGATAACACCATTGATTGCCTCTCTATTCTTCAAGATCTATTTCCTTTTTAAAGAGCCCTCAATTTATGTTAAGTTCATAGATGCAGCAAGGCAAGTGCCGTTTGGATAGAGTATACCCTGTTACCCTTCTGGGCCTTCTCAACACAACCACATTAAAGAAAAAAATGCAGTTATACAGTATGCTGTCTCTATTAACTCACTGTACTGTATGTCTTGAGAGAGCCTTTAGTGTTAATGTGTGAGTGAATGTTTGCACAGGATGAACTCCAGCAAAGGCGCTGGGTGCACAGAGATGATAATGTGCCTGAACTAACTAATTTACAGGGAGCAGTAGTGGGTCTACAGGATGTAGACCTGGGCCTTCAGCAATCTTATCTTAAATCTGGTGGTTACTGTCAACATTGGTTTGCATTCTCTAGCTATGAAAAAAACGATTAGAATTCATGCCAGAATTTAAGAAATATTTACTCCGTAAATAAAGATGTATCTGGTCTGTTAAAATCAGGCAGTTTAATAAAAAAGAAGAAGCCTAAGCCTAAGAAGAAGCCTAACTCTTTGCAAAGCTTTACTGCACGCTACTATAAGTGCCCCAGTAAAGAAAATATCTTATACCTTATTCTTTCAAATCATTTTGTTGTTTTTTAGTTAGTGGAACCTTTTTTTTGTAATTTGAAATATCTTCTCTGATTATATGAAGAGGAATACTATGAGAGACACAATCAGGGAAAGCTTTGTGATTACTTGCCAAAGTCAATTATGGCTGAGGCAGTTTAGAGCTGCTAAATTTTTTAGCAAACTGAAGTTTATTTGCTAGAATTTAGTGAATGTTGCTATTAGCTAGTGAACTATACAATAAAGCAGGGGATTAAATTAAAAATATTCTCTTTTCTGTAAAATTATACAGTTGATTTTAACTCAGTGGAATTCTTTTAGGTAATTTGCATCTCTAACATGATTTGATGAAAGAGAATGCTATGAGAGACAATCAGAGAAAGTTTTGTAATTACTTGACAATGTCAATGATTTAATTATGGTTGATTACTGTAATCAACTTGACAGGGTGAACTGATTCTTCACTGAATCTGTAAAGTACAATGTGAAAAGAGCGCAAGAGACTGATGGAATCAAACGAACGCGTGCTCATCATACTCATGCATTTCCAGCTTGTAAACTGGCTGATGAACCCAGTTAGACAGGAAAGATTTTGAAAGCATTTGACTTCACCACAAGAGCACATCTGCTTTATGTACAAACATTATATGACATAGTTTTGTCTAATTATTCTGATAAAAACAATAAAATAAAAAACTAAACCTGATAAAAAACTAAACCCAGAAGATACTGCCTGCATCAGTCTGTACAAAAATCCATGAACAGTTAATTAACCCTCAACATAATAACGATGAAAAGAAAGTGAATATAATTTTTTCAATAATAGTTTTTCAGTACCACAACTGTAGTATTTTACTGACACCTTCACTGGGATGACGTCACTGTTACAGACACCTTCACTGGGATGACATCACTGTTACAGACACTTTCACTGGGATGACATCACTGTTACAGACACCTTCACTGGGATGACATCACTGTTACAGACACCTTCACTGGGATGACATCACTGTTACAGACACTTTCACTGGGATGACATCACAGTTACAGACACTTTCACTGGGATGACATCACTGTTACAGACACCTTCACTGGGCATATTTGCAGGGGTGCATCATTCCCATCTTTTTTTAAACCGGGACAGAAGTATGGGAACACTCTCCCAGTAAATGTGTCTTTAAAAGTGTAAATGTGGGACATGTCACTGGAGTCAAAGAAGGACACCTCCCCCCTGTCATAGTCCAGCTGCACTCTGATGCTCTGGGGTTTCGTCTTCAGTGTGAGGTCAGTAACTCCAGCTGCTCTGTAATCCTCACCATTCCTCAGCATCATGACCCAGAATCCTCCCTCTGGGCTGTATGTTATATCTCCCTTCCTAGTGATGGACTCTTTCACCACTCCTACATCCCACTCAGTTTTGTTCCCCACCTTCACCTCCCAGCTGTGTTTCCCTGAGGTAAACCCCTCAGATCCCAGCACATTCACATAGGGCTTAAACCTATCTAGGTTGTCAGGACATTTCTGCTCTGTATCTGTGTCTTTCACAGTGATCAGATCATCAGAGAGAGAGAGCCTGGCATGTGCAGTGTTGGGGTCCAGCAGCACAGGAGCTGAAATATCAAGAAGAAAAAATTTGACGCCACATTTCAAATACTCTATTCAGATCAGGTCACATATACAGTACATTGTATATAATTATAATATACAACAGTGATTTATTACTGAAATATAAAACCCATCTGCTTTATGAAAATGAATAAATCAATGAACACATTTCATAGCAAATCAAATGTACAGACAGCTAATAATCCATATTATTAATGAGGTTTTATATTTTATGTTAATTCTATGTTTGCTTGTGATAAGCAGGATCTTCTTTTAGGATCTTCCTAAACTTGGAGGGAACTGAGACTGGGTGCCTTGTTTTTATTTTACAACATTGCAATATACAGCTTGTTTCTTCAGTTTCACATGTTCATTAAATGCTTGCAAAAAAAAATTTTATGTTCACCATCTGCCCCAGATACTCACTGTACTGCACCCTCTCCAGCATCTTCTCCCAGACTCTGAACTTCAGGTTGCCCAGGTGTTTGGCCACATCTATCAGCGGCCCTGAGAGCATCTCTGGATCCTGCAGTGTGCAGTGAGCTCTGTAAAGACATGCAGCAGTCACTCAAGTTTTGGGGTTTGAAGTGACTTATACAGAAATGATGTGAGAGTCTACATACCTTTCCTTGATGTTCCTGTAGCTCTGAAAAACACATAATAACAGCGTTATTGTGATAAGATGTATGCATGCATAAAGGTATTCAATAGAGACCATTATGAGAGAGAGGTTACAATACATGAGAAACAGGAGCCATGCTAATGAAAGTGATGCAGATTTTAACAGTAAGCACACATGAATGAAGGTGCTGTTATGTACAGGTAACTGCAAAAATATAGAAAACACTTGAGTAAATGAGGGATACAAAGTACATTGAAAGCAGGAGCTTCCACAAGGGTGTGGTTCCTGAGTTATTTAATCCTTAGATGCGTATGTGGGTCAGAAATGATCCGGTTTAGTTTTTTTTTCTTTAAAATATCTCTCAAATTAAGCTACGTCAACAACTGTTCCTCCAGAATATGGTTGTTTTACTTCAGCAATTAAATGAAGGCTTCTCGAAATTATACAGGTCTCTACATTGAAATTATTTTGTGACACATTCAGACAAAAGTGTAAAGCATAGAAAACCATCAAATAATTAAAATCACATTAATTATATGAAAGAAAATGCTGATGCACCTCGCTGGCTTAGTTCAAAGATCTACATCTTCGCACATCAACATTTTTACCAACACTGACCTCGGTGAACCCAACATAACTGTTGGAATCACAATCAGGGTTCACGGATTATTCATGCTCACTTTTGACAGGCTACCTGTTTAGTAAGTTACAGCTACATTGTTACAGAACAAGGTAACTTTGGCACGCAGCCAAATACTGTGGAGAACCACAAGCCAGCACATAAAAATGTTTCAGTTTGTTGATTTTAACGGCAGTTAGGGGCTGACTTATTGTCGGCTCCACCATGAGAGTAAACAATGAGCTATTGGCTAGCAGAAAACCAGAAAACAGATCGTCTATACATGCCAGCAAAGTGTATGCGTGCTAATTGGAGTAGAAGCTAGGCTATGCTCAAAATAGTTTAAAAAGTATCGGATTGAATCTCCAATGGAAATGTGATAAACAATTTTATAGTATAGCATAGAAAAGGGAAATATATATAATATAAGTTGTTTAATATATATCCCAATGTAACATGTTGCTTGTTACCAGTTTATTCTCATCTTCCCCATTCTGCTGGTGGGGCCTCCCCCACTGACCCGTTATTGAAAATTGCCACTGATGTATCACAGTAACAAACTGTGGATCTCAAAATGGCTGGAATAAGACGGTATAAACCCAGAACACTGTCACTAAATCAAGCTTCTATACCTTTAAAAAGAAGATGTTAGGGTTTTCGATAGCTGTGATTTTCTCTGAAAGTATGCAGATGTGAAAGAGAAAGAGAGAGAGAGATAGAAGGAGAGGGTGGTAGGGAGACTTATTGAGTAGCACAAATGAGCAGTTTGTCCACCTGCACACAGAACTCATGGGTGATATTAAATAATGATGTGTGTTTATTTTCAATATTGGGGTATAGTTTCAGAGTGGTTTGTGACAGAACACTGTCACTAAATCAAGCTTCTATACCTTTAAAAAGAAGATGTTAGGGTTTTCGATAGCTGTGATTTTCTCTGAAAGTATGCAGATGTGTCTGGTGATGTGTTGTAACTTCTCTTTCATGATCTGGCTCTTCTGCTCCTCTTCCTCCTTCAGGGCCGCTAGTCTGGCCTCCTCTTCCTCTCGCAGGAACTGGTGGAGCTTCTCAAACTCTGCCTTTACTTGAATCTCTGCGTGCTGTGCTTGACTCTGCAATTCGAACACACAATTTTACACCTAAATAGTGTAACTATGTTTTATGTATGACACTGTGTTCGTTATACCTGTCAAACACAATATTAACCAAACATAATGTTTTTGTGTTTTTGTGGAGCTAAAAAGAATTCCACAGTTCTTAACTCACCTTGATGTGTTCTGCTGTTGTTTTACATTCTTGTTCAACCTCAGAAAACTTCTTCAGTTTTTCTTTAATAAGATTAAGTGCAGGCTTGAGTTCCTCCTTGGAGTGAAATTAACCAATTATCACAGAAAGACACAAATGGCACAGTAATACCCCTGCTGCAATACAATATCAGTGTAACTTTTTAAGAACATGGGAAATGTAGTAGAGAAAACAGCCATGCTACAACTTAACTAAAGATCAGTGAAACTGAAACATAATCATAGTGCATCATAAACG
Organism: Ilyophis sp. 1 JC-2022; assembly: GCA_022702515.1. Classification (NCBI taxonomy): domain Eukaryota; kingdom Metazoa; phylum Chordata; class Actinopteri; order Anguilliformes; family Synaphobranchidae; genus Ilyophis; species Ilyophis sp. 1 JC-2022. Next base: position 7,552 of record JAKUDI010000844.1, on the reverse strand, counting down.
TTTATGTTATTATGTGTTTTCAGTCCAATTAATCCAGTCTAGTTCTGCAGCACATAGGATTACAAAACAACTATTTTACTGAGTTGTTCATATAATTTATAGAAGACTGTAAGAAATGTTGAAGCATTTATAATATTGGTTTAACTTATTACAAGATTTTCTTGGATGTATAGTATAGGTGACTGTAGTGTTGTCTGTCTTCATCAGTTATACACTCATTGTGGATGTCTATACTTCTTAGTTGTTGCTCAATAACAGCATATATAACAGTAGATTTATTGGGTCTTGAATTTTATTATTTTATTATTTCTTGTGTAATATCTTAATTTGTGCTGTCAGTACACCTCATTTGAAACATCTTTGCTACATATTCTTACAATCGCACTGTGTATTTCCGTGCTTCCTGTGTGCCATAATTTCTATAAAAGGCCCCCAAGAGTCTGTCAGCCAAGACTTAACCCAGCCTACATTTTACTCATATGACATTGCAGTCATGATATAAAACACTTAATCATGCTTTGACGGTTAAAAACAAGACTTTCAGATCCAGTGCTTTCTCTTCCACTGAATGTATTAAGTGTATAAGAATGTATAAGACCACAGCTGTCTGTCAGAACTGAATGTTTTACACTGAGACATCTAATTGTTGACATTTAAAATCAAATACCTTCATGTCCAGTGCAGCCTCTTCCACTGGACAGACTGGGTGGTTTCTGTGCTTTTTTGATGTTTGACACACGACACAGAGGCTCTTGGTCCTCCTCACAGAATAACAGAAGTTTCTCTCCATGAAGACTGCAACAAGCTTCACTCTTCACAACAGCTTCACTTTTCTCTGCAGCTTCACTCTCAGTCTTCTGCTTTAAGTAGGACTCCACAATGCTTCTTAAAGCCAGGCTTACAGGAGGATCCTCCACAGAGGCCTTGCTCCTGCAGATGGGACACTCTCGAGAGCTCTTCTCTTCCCAGTACTGCTGCACACATGTTCTACAGAAACTGTGGCTGCATTTCAGAACAACAGGCTCTTTAAATATATCACAACATATAGAACAACAAAGGTCATCTTCAGGAATCAAAACTTTAGGTGCCATTTCACAGACTCCGTCTCTCACTCTGATATTTTCACTTTCACTTTCACTTTTGCTGAACACACCCTATGTGGTTCAAAACCGGAATAAACCTGCTGATCAGGCTTGTGGTACTCAGTCTGTTGTGCTGGAGAAAAGGGTGGGCATGAGTGTTTTGTGGGCATGAGGATGTAGCCCACAAAATAAAATTAATTTATGATTAGATTAGGTCTTTTACATCACAGGAAATAGATTATTTCTCAGAAAATATATTCCAGTGTTACCGTTTTACATCTTTGTTGTTACAACATGTTGAAGATGAGTGAAAAGGCAATCAATTTATTATGTTACGAACTGCGTCCACAAAACAACAGCTTGTTTACGGTAGGCTACTAAAGGATGTTCTCCATCGACTTCCACTCAAAAATACAGCGAGTCTCTCTGTCCCAAGCATAGACCGCTGACACCTAGTGGTTGTTTTAGGTACTAGCTTTATCAATAATGTTTTACCCTTGCTTCATGTTTCACTCCATCGTGACCGTGGCTACTGAATTTTGCGATTTTCGGAGCTGAGTCGAGGAGCACTGCTCACAGCGTGTTGCGCAGGTTGAAAATGTGCTGCATTCTGCTGAATATTTATCAGTGGGTGTGCTTCAGCTGGATTCAACCATAACTAATCAAATTGCCTCTTTTCATTGATTTAGTTGAATGTAATTGAGTTAAGAGGTACGTTTTTAGCGCTATATGTGCAATAAGAGTGAATGTATGCACAAATTTGTCATTCTTCTCATTACAGGCGGGTGTAAGAACTTTTTAATAGGTTCCTGCACGCAGTGCTTGAGAAAGACCCGAAATTAGCAACTTGCCATAAACTGTGGTGCGATTTTCACCGTAAACGTGGTCTCACCTAGCGAATAACAGTCTAGTCTTGCACCAAAATGACCTTGAAAATGTCACTTCCCCGATACGCTGGCTCGCCACCCACCATGCACCAGCTGGAAAATAGAGCCCTTAACTATAGGCTATCCAAACCTTAACTTTGATAAATCCTATGCTCTTGTATCATTCCCCAGGACACGTGTATCATTACCCAGGACACTTTAATGACAAAAATAATTAAAATGCTTCAACTGTTTTTACCAGGAGTCTGAGCAGGACACATCAGGTGCCAGATTCCCTGTCTGATTCAAAGGCACATTTCCATCTCTTCTCAATGTCCAAACCTGATTTGCTGGAGCAGTGGTTTTGTAGACCACTTTCCAATGTTTATCTCGGTAGCTCTTTTTATGTAGAAATAAGACACTTAATTCATGTTACGTTTGTTGAAGTTTATTTTCACGTTGATATTGAAGATAAGAAAAAGTGCGCATTCCATCAAAAAGAAGAGAGGAGCGCTGAGCCAAAAAATACGTTGACAGATCAAACTACTCATAAACACGAGTGAGGTAGCACATCCAAAAATAATGAAAAAATACAGACTTTACTTTTACTATTTATTATTAGGCACACATTAAAATAACGCGTTTCAGCATTACTGCCTTCATCAGAGCACTTTATTTTAACGTGTCTGATATTACACAGAGAAGAATGAATTTCAAAATCAATGGTCTGTTGAATACGTAAATAAGACACTATAATGTGACAAAATAAACAAAAAGAAACTGTTAAGTTCAATCAAAGAACCTGCAAGCCAAGTACAAAACTTTGACCTGCAGAGAACTGTATTTATCAGTAGCCACCAAATGTCATTATACAGTAAAATAATAATAACATGCATACAGTAAATAGTAACTGCATAACTGTAAATCTGTTTGATAAACTTAGCTTAGCACAATGATGACAGCCACATATTCAATGCAATTCAATCTATTTTTTTTTTAAATGCGTAAATGTAGAATGTTGCACCCACTGTTTTCACTCCATCACAAGAAAGCATGAAAGTTAATATGTTAAAACATATATTCATATTTAAACATGCCCCCTCCCCCCACCCCCCACCCCCCACATCTGACTCTGTCTAGAATGCAGCAATAGTGCCTGTAACCTTGGTTTCCATGTGACCCTGCTCTAATTGGTGTTTGTTGCTCTCAGTACATAGAAGTAGTGTAGTGGTTAGAACAGACACCCATGACCCAGACAACGGTTGATCCTGTATCTGTGCCAAGGACTTGAGTGTATTTGTTTATTTATTTATGTTAATTAACAAGATAATTATTAGGTTGTATTGTATTTTTACTGACATTGATTTGTAAAAATACATTCATTTTATTCATGTTTAGAAGACCATGTATTGTTATTTCCTTGTAGACATACATTCATTGTTTAAAATTCCACTCACTGGCTCTTGAAAAAAAACAACAACAAATGACCAGTTTTGTGTTTTAAGTGTGTTAACATGGACAAAAAATGTAACAACTGCCAATAAAAGTCAGCTGACATTTTTTATTTGTTTAGAAAAATGCAGAATACATTCAAATTAACATGAATTAAATTTTATGGTATATTGCTCGTAAATATTAATATTATTTTACAATGTATACTACGCACTAAATATAGGTACTTTTGTATTTCTTTCATAATATGTGGCTAAAAGGTTTTAGAAAAATTTATATGAGTACATTTAACAGACAGCAAAGTACCTCAATGCCCACATAACACCTCAACTTCCCCAAGTATCCCCCAGCCCAACATTACAGCTCCTGGACACAGTAAGTACAAGCAGTACAATATTTATTTATATAATTCAGATAATTCATAAAATTCAGACACAAACGTCCTGGTAAACTATTGATTTGCCCTTTATTCCTCAAGATTTATTTAATTTTAAAAGAGCACCTCAATTTGTTGTAAGTTATTAGATGCAGTTAAGAGGCTTTTGGACTAAAGGTACCCTATTAGCTTTCTCAATGCACCCGAAAGAAAAGGTGCAGTTATCTGCTGTCTCCATTGTCTCTACTGTACTGTATGTCCTGAGAGAGTCTTAATGTTAATGTGTGAGTGAATGTTTTGCACAGGATTAACTCCAGTAAAAGCGCTGGGTGCACAGAGATGATAATGTGCTGAACTGACTGCTCTGGAGGGATTTACAGGGGGCAGTAGTGTACCACTGGATCTAGAACTGGGCCTTCAGCAATCTTATCTTTAAAGTGATCATTACTGTCAACCTGTTTTGGTTTGCATTCCTGGATTATGAAGAAAACAATGAGAATTCATGGCGGAATTTAGGAGATATTGACTCTGTAAAATTACCATTTATCTGGTCTAAGCAGTTTACTGCTCATGAAATAGCATTGATGTTTTCACCAACCTGAAGAAACCTAACTGTTTGCTAAGCTTTATTTCACATTACTATATGTGCCCTTTGAAACAAACAAAGGGATTTAAGTAAATAATATATACCTTTTATATATATACTCAATGGAATCCGTTTTATTTATTTATTTTTATTCTCTTCCCTGATTTAAGAAAAAAGAATGCTCGGAGAGACACAATCAGAGAAAGCTTTGTGATTACATGCCAAGGTCAATCATTTAATTATGGTTGATTATTCTACTAATTGTCATACAATAATTATCAGTCACAGAAAAGGAATGAAAACAGTTTGAGACAATGACAGGTGTGCAGATAAGGCTACTGAAGGCCCAGCTGATGGCTAGCTCACAAGCTAAATCCATTAATAATCAAATTGCAGCCTATGCAGTATGCACTGATCTGAACAGACCTCGCTAACGTCAGCTATTATAAACATAGCCTATAAATAGCAACCCACACAGATAAAGCAGAGACGAAGAACCTTGATAATTATACATCATATTGCATTAAAATGCAATTACGAAATAAGAAAGGTATTCTATGAATGTACTATAACTATAAGCATAAACTATTGTAGTATAATAATTAGAACAATCCTTTCCGCCCTGTCGGGAGGGTTCAGGGCTATTCTACTACAAGTAATTCAAACTTTCTTCCAAATAGACACTACATTCCAGAGTCTGATATAACTTAATTTATTGTAAAAAGATTTGCATGAATATACATACCCAGGCTGATCGGCTAAGCATACATATGGTTATAAACACTCTTAATCACACGGTCCAGTCTAAGTCCGTCAATTTAATGCTCACCACGAGACGTAAAAACAGGTCTGTTAATGACAGAAACAAAACATAACAGCAGCAGCTCAGATAACCCCCCGTTTTATGCTTTTCTCAACCCCACCCAGTGTTGGCCTAAAAGTTTGACTCCGTCCCCCTGGGAGATTCTTTTTTTCATGGTCTGCAGCGGTCTCTACTGGTTTTAATTAAGCATTACATATGACCCTTATTTATGTGGTAGTTTTGATTAAAGGGCATAATTTAATTATATCAGAAACAGCCTAGCCACGGTTTTGACAATAATAGTTCAATACATAATAATGCAATGCTCTGATGGTTAAGTAATACTAGCTATAATCTTTTTGAATGCTATTCACCACAGGTAGGTGTTTTTATAAACCAAAGACAACATCTTTCTCTGTAATTTGAGACCTTATCTGTAGTAATATAATCTTTTATCCTAAATGTTTGTGAAGAAAGAAAGAGAACTTATATGTAGTAATATAGTTTTTTATACTAAATTTGGTTGGAGAATAAAGGAACTGTTTTCTTTGGATTTACTAAACTCTATTTTACTAAACTCTCAAACTACACACACACACACATTTCCAAGGCTGGGGTGCCAGACGTTTTTAACGATCGGGCCCCAAGGAATGTTAAGGACTTACTCATACTATCTCTTCAGGCGATCTAGGACCATAAATGTGTTCCCATGTGTGTGTGTGTGTGTATGCAAGTGTGAATGGGTTCATTGCCTCCTTTTCGAGATAAGTTATACATATGCTTCATCAATCTCATGTGTGAGTATACAAATGTAACTGAAACAGTCTCTGGGAAATTAGGGAGTGTTTTACCATATGGCTTTCTGCTGAGAGCGAGCTTTTCCCATCACCCTTCCAGCATGTGAGTGCGTGCACATGTTCTTGATTTACAAGGTGTCGAAGATGAAATCATACTGTGTGCCTAGCTTGGGACAATGTCCATTGACCACTGCTGATACAAATCATGAGCTTGTTTTTTTCCCTTGACATGAGTGTCTGCCTGTGGATGTGAGGCTGTAAATTTGTTGTGTGCGCCTTTTGTCTGTTTAACTCACTCAGTGCCAGAGCAGAGGCGCTTTAAAGCGCCCCAAAATAAAAAAAAAACTACGAATGTTCCAGAGTGCCAGGGGCGCTTTAAGGCGCCCTGAACTCGTATTTTACGTACTCTTTTTTTTTTAGCCAATTAAATAAGTTAAATACAACAAATACATGTTGTTACTGGGCAAATATTAGTTAGCAGTAATATTTTTATATTTATGACGATCTTATTGGTTAAAACAATTACTATGTAAATTAGCGGTCTTTGTGTGCAGTTAGAAATACGAGCTGGTAACTTGAAAAAAAAGTAGCGAGGCGATATCAGAATGGCGAACGGTTGACGAGAGCGTATTTGTGGGTTTTTTTAACTTTAATAGCGATAGTGGAGAGGTAAGATGAGGAGCAGTGCTGGGACATTAACTCTTGTCGATTGTCAAAAAAAAAAGTGGGTCAGGACAAGCATAATACAGCTTAACTTGCCCAGGTACGGACAATAAAATTTAAAAAAACGAATAAACGTTAAGTTAGTTTACGAGGTGAAACGAACAAGCTGCCGCGATTCGCCCGATATTGCAGACACACAAACTTAAAAAGTTAACAGAATCGTATGTGTGAAGTTCAAAGTTAGCTAGCTAACGTTAATTGTCCTGGATGACATTTCTGGCAGTTGACAAAAGTTGTGTAGGTAAATGCTAACGTTAGGTTTGCCAATCATTAATTAAAAAAACAATCCGACTTTGTTTCACATCATTGCATCAAGTCTCTTCAACGAGAGAGCACACGTTATATTAGTTAACGTTAACAAAATCATGAGGTTGAGGAACTGGATTCAGATTAAAAGAGTCAGGAGTTATTTCACAAATGGGGGAGCATCTTTAGTTGTGCATTGACTAAAGACAAAAAGAAAACCTAAAGTGAAATATTTGTAAATGCTTCTTTATTGGAAAGATATGGCTGTTAAGCTCCAAAGTTGACCAAAAATGCAAGTAATAATAACTGAAAAACAACAATAACTTTAATTTTGTATAGCTCTTTTTGAAACACTGGGTTATAAAGTGCTGTAGGCTACAAAAATAAATGATAGAAATGAAATACTAGAAATTAAAATAAATTTAGGCCTAATGAAAATAAATACATATTATCACAATGTAGTAAAATACAATTAACTAATAAAAAGGCTCAATATATAAAAATAGCATCCATTTATGGTCATTTATTTTCCCTTTTTAAAATATTTAAAATAAATGTTTAAACTGATATGTTATCTCAGGATTTTAATTTTTTCAAGTCAGTTTACCATCAACAGTCTTTG
>JAKUDI010000842.1:0-21376 GCA_022702515.1 Ilyophis sp. 1 JC-2022 | reverse complement strand
GTGTTATAGATTGACCTTCCCGATACAAGGCCTGGGTTTCTCATTCTATTATAGCAATCTCCGGCCCACTCAACTGACACAATCTTGGCAAGGACTGAGATTTGTCGTCTGGTCTTCGGACGACACGAATATCCTGAAGATATCTGTGTTGTCGACAGGCCAAGTCGCTGATTACTGTATGGATATCTCCGTTTATCGGGTTCCTGGGGGTTACAGATATGATATTGTTGAACACCGGATGCTGTCGGTTGGAAATCAGCCTGTGCTTATCCTTTCCTCTAAAGCCCCTTTGAGGATGACGGGGATGATTCCTTTCAGAGGGCGAAATCCATCCTTGCTCTCGAGCATTCCTTAGCTATCCACGAGCTTAGGAGGCTCACACGGCCGAGAGCTCGGTAGTCAACATCCAGCTTCCACAATCCGATTACAGGTTGGCGTGACGTGTAATGAGTTCATGTTTCAGCACCATCTCGGCTCTGGGGGAGACACTATAGCTCATGTCATCGGGCTATCTCCCTTTGGGTTTTGTTTGTGCGAGTGTGGAGCAGGGACGGATCCCAGATTTACAATCCATCACATTCACATTACCTCAGTGTAAGCGGCAGCTACGTTATGCTCCGAGTCCCTACCGAGGGTATGTGGGTGGTGCGAGACTCTTGTACACACCTCGTTATGGACACCATGAGTGGTCTGTCAGCACAAGCGCCTCAGACACTTGCACTCCGCAATGAGGAATAGGATCGCTGAGGGGGGTCCCGAGCACCGTAGCTCAGAAGGAAGGGAAGCCGCACTTTGGTCGAGGAGGAAAAGAGGAGGAAAGGTGGTGGCAGTTTCAGGAGGTAAAAGTAACTCGGGTTCGGAAAAGGCATAAAGTCCTTATTGACAAGGAACTGGGCAATAAAAACGGAACATCCAGGTTATTGAAAAAGTGGAGGCTGCAAGGAGTTCGATCAGCTGTCTCTCATTACGATTACTCCATCCGCTAGAAATGTTGATGACTTAACCTGTCTTCCTCCACCGGACAATCGGCGGTAGGAAAAACATCTACCAACCCTGGTTCGATGTGTACGTTCGGAACCCAGGGCCGGAACATCAGTCGGACCACTCTTGGATGAGCTCAAGAGTTGGTCAAGGGCAATAAGAGCAGCGAATGCTCTTATGGTTGGACAGCAAAAAGCGGGAATTGCTGGAACCACTTCTCTCCCTTCACAGGACGGGGAAGAAAAAAAACCGGCCATCTGCGGAAAAAGAGGACAGAAGGGACAGGAGAAGGTAGTCGTCAAAACCTAAGTACAGGAGGGATGGTATGGGGAGGGAGGGCGAGGAAGCGGTGGGTGCTTCTTGAGATACCAGAGCTTTGTTCTCAAGAAAGCATTCCAGGTACTTAGCCCTCCTCTTATCCTCGACGGCACAGAGAAGACGGTAGTGCCAAGTATCACTTGCTGTTGTCATGACGACGTACAAACAGAAGTGGGAAACAATAACCCCGTTCAAGGGTCTTGGGGCCTTCCCCCCTTCACAAAAGCTGAGCAATGGCGCTTTTAATTCCTCATCACGGGAGGTACGAGGTCCGTCTGAGAGCCTCGGCTGCGATCTCTTCTACATCAGCAGCTGGGCCAGACAAACTTACGTAAGGGCGGACATTGAGGGATACATGGCGGACGGATGCGATTTAAACGGCGATGTTTTAACATATGGTTCGTCACGGGAGTGATCCCTGACGAGGTCAAGCGAGGTGGATCAATCTTCATCGAAATCAGTCGAACCCAGAAAACATCTGGAAGGAGTTTGGTAACTAAACTGGAGGGACCAATCACTAGGGTTCCATGATTTTGAGGCTTGTGTACTCGCGCGTTCTGCGAGGGCTGGCGATAGCGCTTCCAGTGAACCGAGTACAGGAGCGTGGCTTTATCCAAGCCCAGGGCTCTGAGAACCTCCTGGTTCTCAATACCATCCTCTAACGCAGGCAAGAGGAAACATGAACATTTAGCTGGGTAGTGTCATCGACATTCGCTTAGGGAAGGAGGGGTGGGTCATTGATTCCATCATGTCACTCGAGCACATTCTGCAGGTGCTCCGGTATGAGAAGCACTTGACAACCATATAATAGGAATCATCCAGAATTCCTATGTGTCTTGCCTCACTACGCTTGAGGTAGACGGCGAACGCCACCCCCGATATTACCATCAAGACGGGAGTTAAACAGGGTGATCCGATGTCACCATGTTGGTTCAAACCTCGCTATGGATCCGCTCATAAATATGTTGGAGAAAGTCGACGGAAGGGCTTTCCAATGAAAGGACTGTACGATATTCCACGCTGGCTTTTGCTGACAATCTGGTGATTGCTAAGCCACAGTTGGGAAGGTATGAGTCACAATATCAAGATCCTGGAGAAGTTTTGTAGTTTGACGAGTCTGAGCGTTCAGGCCAAAAAATGTCACGGCTTCCTGTTAACACCTACACATGACTCCTATACAGTGAACGACTGTAGTCCGTGGAAGATCGGGGGGCTGATCTTCACATGATAAGCCCGGAGGAGTTGAGCGATACCTCGGCGTCGGGGTCTCACCTTGGGTGGGTATCGCTAAGCCTGACATGGAACGTCAACTACGCCAGTGGATCCAGAGTATCGATGAGGCACCACTAAAGCCCTCCCAGAAAGTGGTGATCCTCAATGATAGATCCTCTATCATCCCCAGGCTTATGTACCAGATGGATCATGTCGAGAGTTCCATTGCGAGCCTGATCAAGATCGATGGGTTGATCAGGACAGCTGTGAAGGTGTGGCTTCATCTACCGATGTCGACGTGCGATGGCTTGTTATACTCCAGATGCTCAGACGGCGGATTGGGTATTCTGAGGTTAGCAAAGCTTATCCCGTCAATACAGATACGGCGAATGCTGCGAGTTGCCAACTCCGATGACGCCTCCATTCGCAACTTGCTGCACTCCGGTGACACGCAAAAGGACTTTGAGAGGCTTTGGATCAAGGCGGGTGGGACACCGGAGAATACACCCGACCTGGCCAGAGTCAGAACAGCACCTCTCATGTCCCAGACAACAGACTTTGGTGGTCCAATACCGATGCCTCCTCCCAAGATCAGCTATCCAGTCCCTAGTGACTGGAGAAAGGAGGAAATCAGTCAATGGATTAAGCTGCCTGTGCAGGGCAAGGGTATAGAATGCTTTCAAGGCGATAAAATCAGTAACACCTGGCTAAAATCCCATGGGGGATTTCGTGAGCGCCATTTTCGTGAGCGCCGCCCTCCAACTGAGAGCCAATATATACCCGACCCGAGAATCCCTCAGCCGAGGGCGTAAGGATGCCCACAAAATGTGCAGGAAGTGCTCCGTTATGATTGAATCCTGTTCCCACATCCTTGGACAGTGCCCGTCTGTCAGCATGCGAGAATCGCGAGGCACAATAAGATCTGTGCCGCCTTGGTAAAGGAGGCTCGGAGTTTGGACTGGGCATTGTATCAGGAGCCGCATCTCAAGACAAGGAGGGCGACTTGAGAAAGCCGGACCTGATATTTGTAAAAGGATCTGAAGCAGTGGTCATAGATGTGACTATCAGATTTGAGTACGACGCGACCACTCTAGTGGAGGCCGCGTCTGAAAAAGTCAGATATTACTCTGGGCTTAGCGATCAGATCAAGGAATTGACGGGGGCGCACGCAGTGCATTTTTATGGCTTTCCCATTGTAACCCTCACATGGTGTAAGCTCAATGAAATCCATCATAACATGTTCCCAAGGAGACCTCTGGTCTAGGATGTGCTGACATTTTCATTTTTATCCCTTACCAATGTTGTTCTGCATACAGATGATGCATTTGGCACAGCTCTGCTCTGCAAACACAGTGAACCCTGGTGCATACCAATACCTATTGACATCATCTACCACCCCCGTTTTTGAGATATGATCTGGTCCATGTGCTAGTTTGAAAGCATAATGAAAACATGAACGAGGTAACACTGGTTTGTCATTAGGCCCTAACCACAGGTTGTGTTGAGTATGAAATAAACAGTTTCTCTTCCATCGTCTCTTCTCAGAAGGGGGAGCAGTCTCTTGCAGATCAGCAATGTCTTTGAGAGACAGAGGAGGAGTTACATGGGAATCTGCAGATGAGAGAGACAGCATAGACAAAACAGGAGAGGAAGGGGAGACAGCCGCCTTAGCCAAAATACATGCTCTTGTCAGGGCAAATAACTCAGCGGCTTGCGCTGAGAGATGGCTGGGAAGCCTGGCTGATTCTAGCACCGTATCAGTAGTTGTAACCGCATAGGACAATTGACCAGTGTCTGATCGCTGGGCTGAACCATCTACAAAAAACTCAGATCAGGGTTTGACAAGGGAAAGTCCATGAGGTCAGAACGTGGTTTATTGACTAGGTCGACAACAGCGACACAATCATGGGGTTCTCCGTCTTCCGGGGTAGGAAGGAGAGTGGCTGGGTTGAGCAAAGTGCATCTCTGAAGGGTAACATTAGACATGGTTAACAGTACATTTTGATAATGCAATAGTCTTGCTGGGTGTAGGTGTGAGGTCTTTGCCTGCAAGAGCAAAGCAGAAACGGCATGTGGAACATTGACAAACAGCGGGCGCAGTGCTACTAAGTCTACACAACTTAACACAGCTTCGGTGGTAGCTGCCACCGATCTCAAGCATGAAACAAGTCCTCTAACGACAGAGTCAAGTCGTTTGGAATAATAGGCTACCGGTCTGTACTGGTCACCATGCTTCTGTGTCAAAACTGCTGACATATTACCATCTTTTTCATTTGTGAAAAGATGAAAAGGTTTGTCATAATCAGGGAGGCCCAAACAGGGTGCTGTTGACAGCCTCTGCTTGAGTGTTGTCAAAGCCAGTCGGGCTTCGTCAGTCCATGTGATTCTGTCAGAAGGAGCTAGCTTTTGCTCATGGGCTAAATCAGATAATGGTTGTGTTATCTCTGCAAAATCAGGGATCCAGGTTCTGCAGTAGCCTGCTGTTCCCAACAGAGACATCATTTGTTTTTTGGTCATGGGCATGGGCAGTGCAAGAATTACTTCAACACGATTCTTACCTAGAGCTTTGCCTTCTCTAGAAATAACGTGACCAAGATATGTAACTTTATCACGTACCAGCTGGATTTTATGCTTGGCCACTTTGTGGCCATTCTCTGCAAGATAGAACAACAATGCCCTGGTGTCCTCGACACACGATTCCTTATCCGGACTAGCGATCAGCAGATCATCCATATATTGAACAAGAACACTACCTCGTGGGGGAGTGAAACCTTCCAAATTCCGTGCCAGCTCGGCATTATAGATTGAGGGGCTGTCGACATACCCTTGAGGCATTACGTTCCAGACCCACGTTTTGTTCTTGAATTGGAAAGCAAACCAATATCTGCTGTCGGGATGCACAGGGATAGAGAAAACGCATTACTCAAATCGATGACACTGAAATAAGTAGATGACGAAGGTATCGAGGCAAAGATAGTACAGGATTTGGACAAAGAGGCATTGTAGGAATAACGGCGTTATTAACAAGGCGTAAATCTTGGACAAAACGCCATTCACCTGAAGCTTTTCTTACAGGGAGGATTGGGGAATTTACAGGAGAATACTGAATATCTGAAATGGCCCCTCTTTCTAATAAAGATGCATGTACTTTAGCAATACCTTCTTGAGCCTCAAGAGGGAGTGGGTACTGGGCGCGCTTTGGTCGGAATGAACCTTTAGGGGTAACTACAACAGGATTAACGTTTCGTATTTTGCCAATGTCAAATTTGTCTCTGGCCCACAATGAAGTAGGCAGCCCTGAAACACAGATAGATCTTCCGTGTTGTCAGAGGGAATTTGGACGAATGTTGGAGTAAGACGTGATCCCTGGATTCCCCTATTGACTGGAATAGCCCAGGTGTAAGGGAAAGCTCTTACCCCTGCCTTCACGGAGTATCTCACTTGGTGTGGATCTCCAACCCAGTCTGTCACCGCCATTACGTCCTTCAGCCACGCACCAGCATCCTCTCTGTTAACAAACTCAGAAGTAGCAAGTGAAACATGAGGAATAGGGTGTTCACCATACAGCTGTTTCTGTGCGTCATTTAGGCAAACAGAGAGCTGCATGATCAGATCCAATATACAACATATCACATGTTAATGTTTCACCCATTTGAGGTGGTAACCAGGTGTTCTCAAAATCATGGTCCTGTGCTAAAAGAGATGTGGATGCAGTACAGTGTAGTGTTGTGTGAGGTGTGAGTGGGGTGTCATAACTATAACAAGTTTCAATTTTTGAAAATAGCTGCGCCAGTTGGTGGGATGTATGAGCACTATTGTCAACATACCAATTATAAGACCAATCTGTGGGCATGTCGTTGTACATGATGCCCACGTCTGGAGGCATTACCTGTGGTGGTCTAATTATGGTAACACCTTCTGGAGAGCAGCACATCTGGAAACCTAATTTACATAATAGGTCACGTCCACAGAGATGGACTGGACAGCATTCACTCAAAATAAATTTGTGTGTTAAGTGAGTATCATCCATCACAACATCCAATGGCACAGTTATTTTCTCTAATTTCACAACACCTGAAGCACCCACAGTTTTAGCAATTTCATTTGTTAATTTAGGTAGTACCCTCATATTAGCAGCACTGAGCACAGATGAATGAGCGCAGTGTCAGCTAAAAAAACAAGTTGTTCACCATTTACAGTCACAGTAATAGTTGGGTCCGCAGATGGTGTTGTGTGAAGGTTAAGGTATTGATTTATATGAACAATCCTCTCTCCATCCTGTACCACACTACTGTCCCTAACTTGCAACAGAACTACAATGAACAAGAACTGCAAACTCAGTATGCACTTTCAAAAATAACCTGAAAACTCACCTTTATAAACTAGCTTTTACTTAAAAGTATTATTTTATTTATTTATTAATTTATTCTTCTCTCTTTTTATTATCTTGTATTTCTGTATACTTATTGTTCTTGTTCTTCTGTTTGTTATATATTTTGTCATTTTTCCTTTGCCTGTCAAAGCACCTTGTATCCTTGCATTAGAAAGGTGCTATACAAATAAAGTTATTATATTATTATAAGAATATAATTAACCAAAAACTGTACAGATCTACCGGTAACAAACACTTAACATGAAGGAACAAACAGTAACAGAAAAAACAAAAATAGACAAACAAAAATTAAACTGTAGTTTCAGTTAAACAGAGTTTTAACTAAGAAACCAGAGACAAACAACAAAAATATAGCGCTATGTCCATTAACGGGCTAAATTACAAGCACATTTTCCAGGGCGTACCTTTGTGCAGGACAAAGTTATGTAAAAACCGGATTAATGCCATGCAAGAACTGATCTCAGGTAAATTACAATCACTTTTCTCAGGGCGTACCATAGTGCAATAGAAAAGTACCGTAAAACTGGATCAGGTACTAGCTAGATCAACAGACAGCGCCAACTGCTATCTCATGCCACATCCGACAACATACAAGACAAAAACCCAACATTCAACACCAATTATCAATGAATATCAGGAAAAGCCACTATTCTCGTAAGCTCAGCATGTGACGAAGGCTTAGCCATGAATGGTCACAAACCAATCCAGTAACATAGCAAAACAAAACCAAGTTTAAGATAACTTAAAACCAACGTGGGTCTTAAAACAACGTACCGTAATTCAACAACCAGCAAGAAAACAGGGAGTTTTCCACAATCACCGAGCCGTCTACAGCCGCAGTTTAGAAAAGTAATTCCGAGCTTGAAAGCACCACGCGTCCGTGCTGTTCTCCCCACCAGCTGTTGAAATACCGCAGTTGTCCCAAAAGGTACTATCAATAATGAATTAGTAACCTTTAATTTCTCGTCGCCAATATTGTTAAGGAATTTCCGAATCTAAGTTTGCTAAATTTAAATTTTAAGAAATAAGAGTGATCAACCACGAGGTTAGGTTAAGCCGTTAACAAAGGATTGTTCGTTCGTCGAAGGGTGCTATCCGGTCAAAGTAGCTGATCAGACAGAACCCCAATTTCTGTTGAGTAATTCATTAAATAGACAAAACTATGACATCACAGGAAATCATTCTCATTGGTTAAATACAGTTTTGGGGGTTTTGAAACTGTCCACCAAATTAAAACATCAAAGGAATTCTTACAATGGAGGGCACAGGAAGAATTCTGATGGGAACCTAGCCAGATTATTATTCCTAGGGTTCAGTGGCGGGCCGTCAGGGCCAGCAAGGCCTTCTCTGCTGGCCTAAACATCATCAGAATATAAATTTAATTTTGATATATTTTTTCCACAAATATGTATTAAATTATTCCCCATAGTCTATTCTCTTCATTTCATAGCTTTCCTCTTGGTTGCGCTGCTTCCAGCCTCAGATCGAGATTTGGAGGGCTGGCCTTTATGTTAGAGCTTTTATCCAATCATATTTCAGCCATAATGTGTTGCCAGGGTCCAAGAAATCTGCCCTTAGGCCTTCAGAATAAACATTGCGGGCGCCTGTAGCTTAAAGAGAACGGAATCAACCCTGTGGTGTTAACCAATCAGATTTCGAGTTGGCGACACCGGGGCCAGCTAGCAGGCGTACGATAACGTCAGCACGTGCACGTCTTTTGATTGGATACGCACTATTGAGAGGCAGAGCAGAGATAGCAAACTGAACTTGAATGAGCTCATTTGTGTAGACTTCTACAAGCTTTTTTTTTCAACCCACAATGGCTGAAGGAGGAGAAGAGATCGATTTGGTCGCAGATATAATTACAACGCCATTTTCAAGACGAACTTTTCAAGAAAAGCTAGACATCGTCAGAAGAGAACGGCCAACCCCGACGCTAGCGAGCCGACGCTACCGAGTCAAAGTGGACATTCAAGGCTAGGAATACACTTTCACCACTGTCGCAAATATATCCTCCTGAACAAATGCAAATGATTTGTTTGTTTTCTTTTATTTTCAGTGAATAGTTTATGTGTCTTTATCGTCACGTTTCTTAAATGAAACTGCTTTGGGTGCGACAATGCGCTGTTTAGCGAACAAACTTGTTAAAGCTAACATACTTTTGGTGGACTTAATAAAACTTTGTAGACTAATCCCTTAAAAGCGCCTTTTATTTTAAAGTTTTGACAGTATCCAAGCGATCTTAAAGCTGGTAGTTTAACACTCTTAATTGTAAATGCGGATTTATTGATTATAAATGCTTCGGAAATATGAATATAACTCTGTTGTACTTGACTATGTTAAGGTGATGCAACGCCCGGTTATACTGCGTTTCTGTCTAAATGTATAGTTTCTAGAGCCATGGCGTCATAATGATGGTATTAAGAGGTGGAATAATTCAGGTAGGACTGTGTAGGACATCACTGAAGGCCTAGGTGTGAAATGCACGGCCCGCCACTGCTAGGGTTATAAACCAACATCTGCTTCGGTACTCTTCGCAGTTTATAGCCAGTTCCTTCAGACAAGAGAAACAGTTGTCTAACTAATTTTAAACTCAGGAACTCTACATCAAAGGGTTTCACCAAGCAGGGGACAGTGGTAATTAAATTTCATTCACAATCCCCCGATTTTTTTAGTGTTGCAGAGACTATTTTAAGCCTCTACTGTTGCTGTGCATCATCGCTCATTAGGCAGAAATCATCCTTACAACGCACCATCTTGATTTTAATATCGACTCCATTTATAAGTAGTCTCTCCTGTAAAAGCATGTCTGTGTGGATGGGGCCGAGCAATTCAAAAGTGTTGCTCGCCACGGTATATAGGGCTCTGTTTTTCAAACCATTATTGGGACCCGCCGGGTCCGTTTCATCCATATGGCCGCCAGTATCCTTATAGAATAAGCCACTCGTAAATTGATTAGACATTGTGGCTTCAGAATAATTAAGTAGACATTCCATAATTGCTCTGTAGGGATACGTATTCCTAGACTGGCTCGTTACTGAGGCTCGACTGTTGACCGATCGCCGTTTTTTAGCTTTAGACCTGCTCGTGACACGCCCCCCTGGGGGTCTCTTACGTGTACGTCTCGTCATGACCATAAGCCCCAAGCCTTCCTGGTCACCGGCGTTCAAACGACTCATCACAGCTTTGTTGACCACATCTTTGGCTATGTTCTTCCTAGCCATTTTTATTCGTGATAGCGATATTTCACCGGCCTAAAGTGTAGTTTTATGATGGCTTTGCCGTAAGTAAAGTCTATGTTCTCGTTCTGATCTGATTTCAGCTCAATTGTTATATCGTCAATGTGTTTGTTGCTGACATGTACGTAGTGTGGCTTCTCGTAAGAGATTGTGATTACGTCGTTGCTAGACCCTGTTATATGTACACAGCGTAGCAATGGCACAAAACTATCTCCGACTCTCTGGTAGTCAATAATGTCGGTGTATACGTACATTGTGTAGAACCCCGCACGAATATCAGCTGCATGGGACTAGTGCCATATAACAGGCATGTTATAGTCTATGTATAGTGAGTATCAGAATTCTTTACTGTGGGGTATTGTTTACGATGCAAAGGGGGAAAACCGCGATGGCTACCATATTGGAAGCCCTATAACTTTATCAAATAAAAAAGGTTGTTCAAACAAACAGTAGTACTATATAATGTGTATTCCAGTTTATGCCTAGTGAATATCTGAAAAACGTACTGTGGGGATGTTTAATAATTCATCATCAAAATTGGTACTGTTGGCTATGTGAAGGGGGAAACCGTGACTGGTATCATATTGGCAGCCCTATCATTGATCAAATCAAAAACTTTGTTCAAATGAACACTATTGCCTTATAAAAGGTATGTTATAGTCTATGTCTAGTGGGTATCAGAAGAATTTACTTTGGGGATTTTTAATAATGAAGCATCAAAGTTTGCTTTGTGAAGGCGGAAAACCGCAATGGCTCCAATATTGGAAGCCCTTTAACTTGATTAATTCAAATATTTTGTTCGAATTAACAGTATTACCATATAATAGGTGTTTTCCAGTGTATGCCTAGTGTATTTTAGAAACTTTTACTCTGGGGATTTCTAATAATTAAGCATCAAAGTTGGTACTGTTGGCTTTGTGAATGGGGAAACCGTGATGGTCACCATATTGGAAGCCCTATTATTGATCAAATCAAAAAGTTTGTTCAAATGAACATGAGTGCCATATAACAATGTTATAGTCTATGTATAGTGAGTATCAGAATATTTTACGATGGGGATTTTGAATAATTAAGCATCAAATGAATACTGTTTGCTATGTGACTTGGGAAAACCGCAATGTGTACCACTTGATAAAATCAAAAAGCTTGTTCAAACTAACAATAGTACCATATAATAAGTGTATTCAAGTGTATGCCTTGTGAATATAAGAATATTTTAATTTGGGTATTGTTAATAATTAAGCATCAAAGTTGGTACTGTTTGTTTTGTGAAGGGGGGAAACTGCAATGGCTACGATATTGGAAGCCAAAATCAAAAAGGTTGTTCCAACTAACACTAGTACCAGATAAGAAGTGTATTCCAGTAGATGTCTAGTGAATATAAGCATATTTTCTCTAATGTGGGGATTTTTAATAATTAAGCATCGGAAAACCGTGATGGTTACCATATTGGAAGCCCTATTATTGATCAAATCAAAAAGTTTGTTCAAATGAACACGAGTGCCATATAACAGGTGCAGCTCAAAAAATTAGAATATCATGAAAAAGTTCTATATTTTTTGTCACTCATTTCAGAAAGTGAAACTCATATATTATATAGATTCATTACACAGAGTGAAATATTTCAAGCCTTTATTTCTTGTAATTTTGATGATTATGGCTTACAGCTAATGAAAACCCAAATTCAGTGTCTCAGAAAATTAGAATATTGTGAAAAAGTTAAATATTGGAAACTCATGGTGTCACACTCTAATCAGCTAATTAACTCAAAACACCTGCAAAGGTTTCCTGAGCCTTTACATGGTCTCTCAGTCTGGTTCAGTAGGCTACACAATCATGGGGAAGACTGCTGACTTGACAGATGTCCAGAAGACAGTCATTGACACCCTCCACAAGGAGGGTAAGCCACAAAAGGTCATTGCTAAAGAAGCTGGTTGTTCACAGAGTGCTGTATCCAAGCATATTCATAGAAAGTTGAGTGGAAGGAAAAAGTGTGGTAAGAAAAGGTGCACAAGCAACAGGGATAACTGCAGCCTTGAGAGGATTGTCAAGCCAAATTAATTCAGTGCATCAAGAGCCACCACGCACAGACGAATCCAGGACACGGGCTACAAATGTCGCATTTCTCGTGTCAAGCCACTCCTGAACCAGAGACAACGTCAGAAGCGTCTTACCTGGGCTAAGGAAAAAAAGAACTGGACTGTTGCTCAGTGGTCCAAAGTCTTCTTTTCAGATGAAATTAAATTTTGCATTTCATTTGGAAATCAAGGTCCCAGAGTCTGGAGGAAGAGTGGAGAGGCACAGAATCCACGTTTCTTGAAGTCCAGTGTGAAGTTTTCATCAGTCAGTGATGATTTGGGGTGCCATGTCCACTGTGTTTTCTGAAGTCCACAGTCAACGCAGCCATCTACCAGGAAATTTTAGAGCACTTCATGCTTCCTTCTGCTGACAAGCTTTATGGAGATGCTGATTTAATTTTCCAGCAGGACTTGGCACCTGCCCACACTGCCAAAAGTACCAAA
This sequence comes from Ilyophis sp. 1 JC-2022, assembly GCA_022702515.1. NCBI lineage: Eukaryota > Metazoa > Chordata > Actinopteri > Anguilliformes > Synaphobranchidae > Ilyophis > Ilyophis sp. 1 JC-2022. Next base: position 8,711 of record JAKUDI010000842.1, on the reverse strand, counting down.
AGCTGGTTCAATGACCATGGTATTACTGTGCTTGATTGGCCAGCAAACTCGCCTGACCTGAACCCCATAGATAATCTATGGGGTACTGTCAAGAGGAAGATGAGAGATACCAGACCCAACAATGCAGATGACCTGAAGGCCGCTATCAAAGCAACCTGGGTTTCCATTACACCTCAGCAGTGCCACAGGCTGATCGCCTCCATGCCACGCCGCATTGATGCAGTAATTCATGCAAAAGGAGCCCCAACCAAGTATTGAGTGCATAGAAATGAACATACTTTTCAGAAGGCTGACATTTATGTTTAAAATATCCTTTTTTATTGATCTTATGTAATATTCTAATTTTCTGAGACACTGAATTTGGGTTTTCATTAGCTGTAAGCCATAATCAAAATTACAAGAAATAAAGGCTTGAAATATTTCACTCTGTGTCATGAATCTATATAATATATGAGTTTCACTTTCTGACATGAGTGACAAAAAATATAGAACTTTTTCCACGATATTCACATTTTTTGAGCTGCACTTGTATGTTATAGTCTCTGTATAGTGAGTATCAGAATATTTTACTATGGGGATTTTTCACAATTAAGCATCAAATTAGTACTGTTTGCTATGTGACTTGGGAAAACCGCGATGGGTACCACATTGGAAGTCCGATAACTTGATAAAATCAAAAAGCGTGTTCAAACTAACAATAGTACCATATAATACGTGTATTCAAGTGTATGCCTTGTGAATATAAGAATATTTTAATTTGGGTATTTTTTTAAATTAAGCATCAAATTTGGTCCTGTTTGCTATGTGAAGGGGGAAAACCGTGATGGGTACTATATTGGAAGCCCTATTATTGATCAAATCAAAAAGTTTGTTAAAATGAACACTAGTACCAGATAATAAGTGTATTCAACTGTATGCCTTGTGAATATAGGAATATTTTAATTTGGGATTTTTAATAATTAAACATCAAATTGGTACAGTTTGCTATGTAAAGGGGGGAAACCGCTATGGGTACCATATTGGAAGCCCTGTAACTTGATTAAATCAAAAGGATTATTCAAACTAGCACTAGTACCACATAAGTGTATTCCAATACATAAAAATGCTATGTGAAGGGGGAAAACCACGATGGGTACCATAATGTAAGTTCTATAACTTGATCAAATCAAAAAGGTTGTTCAAACTAACACTAGTACCATATAGAAAGTGTAATCCGGTGTATGCATAGTGTATATCAGAATAATTTACTGTGGGAAGTTTTAATAATTAATCATCAAATTGGTATTGTTTGCTATGTGAAGGGCGGAAACCATGATGGGTACCAAATTGGAAGTCCTATAACTTGATCAAATCAAATGGTAGGTTCAAATGAACACAAGTGCCATATAACAGGGATGTTTCATTTTCATTTTCGTCAATACATTTTTACTGTTGTATTTTTGCAATCATGGACGAGGGGGATTTGCGATCGTGGACGGACGGATTTGCAATCGCGGACCGGGGTACTAGCGATCACGGACGGGCAGATTTGCAATCACAGGTAAGGCTTTACACACTTTGACCCGGCATTTCACTATGGCAATTATTTTTGAAAGATTATTTATGCCAGCCAGAAAGAGAGTGGTGGCGGGAAAATATTTGTTTCAATTTTGGATTTTGATTACATTGAGCTAATTTCTAAATAATTTAAAAATAACATTTGTCCCCAGAGGACATAAATGATGGACATAAAAAATACTTATTAAATATATATTTTTTCCCTTTTTCTGTTGGGCTGCTAACGTTACTGGCAATCACTTAGCTGACAAGCTAGGAAGGTGCATGTAATGTTAGCTCGCTAAACCAGAAGGAGAAAAAAACTATTTTTATGACAGCCAGCATGCAAATGTCATTGTCCATTTACTTACCCTTCCTATGACGAGGCACATGTTTTTTGAGTGCAGTTCGAGGTTATAAACCCATCCGGACTCCAGGTAGGCTACCAATTGTAGGCATATGTGCTTTGTAAGCCTTAAGAGTTGGCTAAAGTTAGAGACGGATTTTATATCAGGTCACCAAAAGCGCATTTTAGTAGATTTTCAGTGGATCTAAGTGGGACCAGCAGCTTGCTAGGCAGCCAGTATGAATCCCAGTCTAGAATAGCTAATGTTAACTTACTTTGTCAAATACATCTTTTATCAGCAGTGAGGTACGCGATTTCTTTAAGTTTTGTAAATTCGGTTTTGAAAACTTAACTTCAACTTCACTAACTTTAAAGCCATTGCTTTCACTTCCGTTGTGAATGATATTCTGTTGCCTAACGTTATCTTTTGCCCTTTACTAAACCGGCTAGCTAGCAAGCTACATGAACCTGACCAATAGCAAAAATTGAGTCTCATTGCTGATGAGCTAACATTACTTGATAGACTTACATATGGATGACATCATTACTTGGCCTATCAAAAGAATATCTGATATCTGTGTGTCTGTAACAACCGGGCACTGTCTGAAGTTGAAATTCGCTAGGTGTATTGTTGACAGCAGACACGATTTCTTCCTTTATAGTTAGATTTAAGTTTAAAAGTCCATTTCTGTCCCATTGAAATTAATGGTGGAATGTTGACCATTGTGATGTCACATTGTACTCTCTGCCCTCTAGCAGGTGAATTCTTATTGCTGCAGCTGATAATGTTCCAATGCACTTGTGGCCTCTGCAACTGATGATGTCACACTACCCTCTAGCTGCTGAAGTTGAAATTTGCTTGGTGTATTGTTGACAGCAGACACACAGACACGATTATTTATCAAATCAAACCCTTTGTTCAAATGAAAACTAGTGCCATATAACAGGTATGTTATAGTTTATGTATAGTGAGTATCAGAATGTTTTACTGTGGGGACTTTTAATAATTAAGCATCAAATTGGTACCGTTTGCTATGTAAAGGTGGGAAACTGCGATGGCTACCAAATTGGAACCCAATAACTTTATAGAATCAAAAAGATTGTTCAAACTAACACTAGTACCATATAACAAGTCTATTCCAGTGTATGCCGAGTGAATATCAGAAGAATTTACTGTGGAGATTTTTAATAATTAAAGATCAAATCTGGTACTGTTTGTTGTGTGAAGGGGGAAACCGTGACGGCTACCATATTGGAAGTCCTTTAACTTGATCAATTCAAAAATTCTGTTCGAATGAACAATATTACCAAATAATAGGTGTATTCCAGTGTATGCCTAGTACATGTCAGAAAAAATTACTGTGGGGATTATTCATAATTAAGCATCAAATGTGGTACTGTTTGCTATATGAAGGTGGTAAACTGCGATGGCTACTATATTGGAAGCATAATAACTTTAGAAAATCAAAAAGGTTGTTCAAACTAACACTAGTTCCATATAACAAGTCTATTCCAGTGTATACAAGTGAATATCAGAAGAATTTACTTTGGGGATTTTTAATAATTAAGCATCAAATTGGTACTGTTTACATTGTGAAGGGGGAATACCGCGATGGCTACCATACTGGAGGTTTTATAATTTGATCAAATCAAAAACGTTGTTCAAACTAACACTAGTACCATATAATAAGTGTATTCCAGTGTATGCCGAGTGAATATCACAAGAATTTACTGTGGAGATGTTTAATAATTAAGCATCAAATTTGGTACTGTTGGCTATGTGAAGGGGGAAACCGTGATGGGTACCATATTGGAAGCCCTATAGTTTAATCAAATCAAAAAGTTTGTTCAAATGATCACTTGTGCCATATAACAGGTATGTTATAGTCTATGTCAAGTGAGTATCAGAAAATTTTACTTTGGGGATTTACATATATATATATATATATATATACACACACACACAAAATTCCATCATAATGTAACATCGCCTTCTTTGGAGAAAATCCATGCCAAAATGTCCATATTTATGTCCATTTTTGTGGACTGGCTTCTCCAAATAAATATTTTTACATACAACCAGAACAAATGTTTTAATTCAAAAACATTATGGACATACATTTCTGCGTTATGGATGTTACACCCCATCATGGAATTGCCCATATAACACAAATTATTTATGAACGTTTATATTTAACAACATACTGTCAGTGTTGAATTCTTCAGATGCACATATGTAGAGCATGATCCGTGTATAGGGCTTTCCAATTGCCTCCTTATAGCAACTGAGTAAATGGCTCATCAGTCCCTGGAATATTATGAACTTCCCTTCCATCCGGATAAAGCAGAACATTCTGGCCATCAGACAAATCCTGATTGAAATCCTTAAGCTTTTTTCACAGCTTCTGACAATAGCCGTTGGGCTGAGCAGCAAGTGTCAACCATAAGGGGAAGGGCCTTCCCTCTTTGGGGCTTTAATCCTTGAACACCACGTGACATGATTCCAACTGATATCTGTATTGAGAGCAGCAGAAGTGAAATTTCAAAAACATTTATAAATCCAATCATACCGAACAGCCTGATATACCAGACAGAGGATATGCTGATAATTTACCAGAACAGATTTTTTTCTTTTCATGCCTTTTCTTTTTCCCTGTAGAGAATTTCTCTTTCTCCTTTTTTTTTCATTCCTGAATTTTTTTAAATTCTCCAAAGTTTGTGACTTTGTGCCACTCGTACCTAATGAGAATTACAAATACAAACAACACAGTAGAAAAACAAGTGAGACAAAGCTAGTTCCACAAAATAGTCACTATAATGTTTACTTGCACTTAAGTTACCATTTAGTATTACAGGTCATTTTACATAAAGTCTCAATACGCTATTGTATACCACCTAGATACCTGCATATCATGGTTCAATTTTATTTGTTTCTGTAATTTTATGCATAATATTCTGCTGTACGATCATTATCTCACAATGAAAGATAAGCCGTGGCTCTGAAATTCCAAATTGAGGTGTGTACTGTTCATTAGAAGTTTGACTTACTCTGTAAAGCAGTTGCAGGGGCAAGTTGAGATGCTTCATTGACGGATGATGCACCTGGCCTTGGCAGGAACTCTTTCCCACAAAAGAGTGGGAGTAAAAAGTGTCCCCAGCTCGCAGCCGCAAAATGGGAAATACATTGTAACCTTAAAATAAGTGAAGGAAAGGGTTACACCACTACCTAGTTAGTTATGTCAGAAACAACTAGGCCTACTACCAGCTAACTAGCTCACTTGCCCAATTTCCAAAATATGACCAAATCTAGCAACAAATATTCAAACTTTAAAACATTAGGTAACGTGTAGTAACGTAGAAAAACAATTGGAAACACTGGTTTTATTGAAAATATTGTTCATTACCAAACCGAGGTGCACTTACTCTAAATCAGTTGCAGGGGCACGAAGAGCAGCGTCAAAGACTCATCTTTGTCCAGGCAGAACTACGATACCATTTCCCCGCACTAAAATGAATGGTCAACAGCTCGCAGTAGCAAAATAGGCACTGTAAAATAAATGAAGCAAAGAGTTACACCACTAGCTAGTTATGTGAGACAAACAACTAGTCTACCAGCTAACTAGCTCACTCGCCCAATTTCTAAAATATGACCAAACGTAGCAACAAATATTCAAACTTTAAAACGTTAACGCAAGCAAGTCTGGTAACGTAGATAAACGATTGGAAAATAACTAGCTGGGTACACCGTTCAGTACTGTTACATGAAGTCCCATATCGCGTGTACCTGTAGATTAAAAGTTGTACTTCGCTAACGTTATATCAATGAATTAAAATAGTTAACATACACCAGTCGCAAATCATAAGACAACCAACTAGTCTCCAGCTAACTAACGTTAGCTCACTCAATCTAGAAATTATGACATTAACGTTAGCTAACGTAAGGTATGTAACATTTGGATTAGATGCTACGATAGGCTACGTTAACATTAAGCTAGCTACAACTCAGCTGCAACACCCAGGAACTAACTTTATTATAACATAGTAACTTTAGCTCAGAAAGATGCTACGTTAAGATAGCTAGGTTAACTAAGTTTAGTTTGCTCACTCACACGACTTCTCAAATATGATCCAATCTAACAATCATGTTTCAATTAATTCAGCATAATTTACCGAATCAAACAGCAATCCGAAGTTGCGACAATGGAGCAAACGGCTCAGTTCTTTTTCTGTGGTACTGTAAAGTCCCCCGCTTAACTCAAACTATGCCAAAGCTGATGACCTATTTCCGTAATGGTGTGTTCCGCATTTGCACTTCAGGGCCGAACTTTTTTGTTGCTGCATTTTTCCTTTTGTGTTTTTGTGTTTTTGTGTTTTGCACTTCAGGGCCGAAAGTTTTTGTTTTTGTGTTTTGCACTTCAGGGCTGCACGTTTTTGTGTGTTTGTGTTTTGCACGTCAGGGCTGCAAGTTTTTGTTTTTGTGTTTTGCACTTCAGGGTCGAACGTTTTTGTTTGTATGTTGCATTTGCACCTCAGGACCACAGGGTTTTGTTTTTGTATGCTGTATTTGCACTTCAGGGCCGCAAGTTTTTGTTTTTGCGTTTTCTTTTTGTTTTTCCGTTTTGCACTTCAGAGCCACCGTAAAAAAGCAATATTGCTACTTTTAATATTTTATTTTTATAAAGTTAAATGTTTGAGTTTCACTGTTCTGCCTTTCTAATGAATTTAAATGAAAGTTATAGTAATGACAAAAACATTTGACACACAAATGATAAAAATGATTGTTTTCTGATGCTTTTGCACAGCTACATTTGAATCACTTCCAACTGCTGGTTTTCCACCCTCCCTTTACCTGGGAGTCAGGTGTGAAGACAGTCTGGCCAATCAGTAGCACTAATTGTTCAGTTAATTACCTGAGAGAAAAGAAAACCTGGACCGGATATGGAGTCGAGGTCCAGATTTGAATATCCCTTCCCTATACTATGCTTTAGCTAGTGTGTGAACCCACTAACTTACAATGCCGACTTTATCTGGAACAGTTTTCAGTAAAGGGTTTCATGCTGCGGAAAGCAGTTACAGACTGCTCTGTCACAGTCGAGTTAATTAGCGGTTAGCCAAAAAGACGGTGGTGGTTCGCTCATTTAAGACTATGGGGATAGATTGCTACCTATCTAGCGGCGCTAGTGACATTTATAATAAAAGTAGTCTTGTCAAAATAACATATCCCAGCTAGCCAAATATATGCGGCCCGATTCCACCTTGCCGGATTCGCTTAATCGGCCCGAGTCCCCGGACTCGGGCTTCTGTCAGAATGAATGGGTGCGTTTACATGCACTCAATATTCCGATAACTGGGAGTAATCCGAACATGGCAATAATACGATAATTGCGTTTACATGCACTTAAGTAATGCGATAATGGGAAAAATCCAGGTTTACATGATTCTGTCAATATTCCAATTTCTTTCCCTGAACGCGATGTGTAACTCAAACGTAAATTAGAAACATATATTAGCCTAACGTTATATATTATAAATGACATATTTTAACGTTTATACATAACGTGACTATACTTCCTGTTGGGTTGCTAGAAACAGCACGCGGGTTGGTATGCGTAACCGTAAGTTAGTAAACACGTTAACTATAGCCTAACGTTAGTTACATAAGAAAGAACAGCAGCCTGTAACGTATAAGAAAGTTAAACATGGTAACGTTAGACAGGAATGCTCTTATGGGGTTCGTCGTCATATGGCAGATGTTATGGTTGCGGTTGGCAACTAACACTGTCTTTCAAGCGTTCTGTGTTATGAGCAGAAGACGACGAAGAGCTTTAACGTTACAACAAGCGCTGATTATTGGACCCAGAATAGGCCTTCCTCCAGCACTGTTAAGGACCCGGTAGTGCTGGATGCGCGTTAAGAGCAAGGACTGGTGGGAGAGAGTGGTGCTAAATGAATTCACCGATCCAGACCGTAGACTTGTGGACACCAAACTGGTTCGTTATTACCGACTTTGTACAGCGCTATTGCGACTCGCATTTGAAGAGGTACAGCTGGACGCACTGTCACTTCGTCAGGGCTCATTATGTTCTGTACCAAACCACAAAGTTTCATAAATGATCTCCGAGCCATACTGAAGTTGCCTCTCCATTCTGAATCGGTGAATTAATTTACCATATGACAACGAAACCCATAAGAGCATTATTGAGTGCATGCAAACGTGCTCATTATTTCCGCGTTTCTAACTTTTTTCCCATCTATGAGATGAAGTATATTCCTCTTTATTATTTCAGATAACATCAGGAGGGTTTTCCTCCTCGCTCCAGAAATGACTTCTCCCGTTGGTTGACATCGCTCTCTGACCTCTCAACTGTTTTGACGTTAGCGTTACTAACAATATCCGGAGTAGCTGTTGCCATGGCTGTTGCTGTCAAATACGCACATGCGCTGATTTTAAAAAACGGCCTAGATCGGAATAAGCGTTCACATGCAACCAATAAAACGAAAAACACGGCAGAGATCCAGGTGTAGTTATCGGATTTCTCATATTCCGATAACTGCTTTTTTCCGAAAAAGCTTTTCGGAATATTGCGTTTACATGACAATTTGAATAATCCGATAACAGCCATATTCCGAATATGATCGGAATATTGAGTGCATGTAAACGCACCCAATGACGCCCTCGGCCGGAATCGACAGCCGTAATCCAGCCGACAGCCGCAATCGACCCAGATGCCGACCGGAACAACCGGCATCTGGCCAGACATGGGCCAACGCAGATGTGATCTGTTTTCATTTCGCCTGTTCCCACCCCCTCCCCCAGTTCTACACATTA